>BLKR01006419.1:52500-57757 GCA_011170035.1 Teleogryllus occipitalis
TGGCTCCTTGGTATAAACATTCTCCTTGAGACAGTACATACACTTGATCGAATAATTGAAAGAGTGATGCACTTGGTTGATGAATTGTGCATACTATGGTTCGACCTTGACGTGCCAGCACTTGTAGAAGAGACACACACTGGGTGCACGATGAACTGTCTAATCCACTGAAATAAAATAAAGTAACAATTATTATCAGAAAACAATGGAAATTTAAGCAAAAATATTAAACTCTCTTTCTGTTAACATCAGGCATGATCTATTTATTCGTGAATTATAAGTGCATATGTGTATTATATATTACGTACCAATGCATGTCAGTGGAGACGAGTTATCGGTAGATGCGGCGAAGGCCAAGCAAAATGATATAGACATTGTGTTTCAAATAAGTTAGACAAGAATTGGAAAATTAATCAATATATAATCATATTTAAACAGTATTTAGTAATGAAAAATCTGAGAAATAAGTCAGAAAAAAACGAAAAGTTACATCGCTAATATTAATATATCGAATTGAGAGCTCGGCGCCTGCTCTCGGAGACAACCGACCGCAGCGGTTCATATTCTTTTGCACGGCGATAAGCGCTCCTAATCAAAATGCCTTCGGAGAATCTCCACTGTACGGCGGTTTCCGGCCATGGCTGACGTTACCGCCATTCGAACTCCAAGTGTAAACTTGTGAGTGAAACAGTGCGTTGAATGCGTCCTGATATTGGAGCGCTTTTACTGAATTTTAGTTGTGTTATCTGTGTTAATTATTAATTGCCGTGTATTGACATATTAAGTATTAATTGCTGTGTGTTTTGGGAATACTTTAAGAAAATATCATAGTTCGGTTGAAAATAAACAAAACTTTTGGTTCACATAAATTCGAAGAGAGCTTTTGACGGTTCAAAAAAGTCGACCCAGCCCTGCTTTGTTAAATTCGACAACTAACATTTACCAAAAGAAACAATGTTCACACCAGTCAGTTTATGATGTCTGGTTTTGATGTTTACAAAAGGTTCCGTGGAAGTGAGCATCAATGCTCTTTTGAAAATGAAAGGCTAGGCCAACAAAAAGCACAAGTAAACATGTTTGGGTTTCTGCTGGATTTTGTAATTTAAATGCCCTTACAAAATCAAGTAAAGCTCAAGAGAAGTCAGAATATTTTCTACCATATTGATGACAATCCAAATAATTTTGATTTTAACCCCACCTCAAACTTAAATTCCATCTTACGTCCGTAGTCACAGGAACAAGAACCGAATTATTTTACAGCAATTTCAATTTCAATATGGGCTTAAGGTGTCCAAAAGATTTATTAAAACGTATGTGGAGAAATAATACTAGAAAAATGAATGTTTAAAGGAAAGAACATCGTACGAAATATATTTCGAAAACCCATCTTCTAGATTCAGAAAGCTACGCTCGGATGTTACACTTACCTTGCAATGACTATCCAAAAATGCAACGCTTCGTCATTGATATACATTTATGTAGTGTCATATTACAATGACATGTATGCATGAAAGGAAAACATACATTATTTCAGTATTGGGATAAAATTGTGAGGGACCAAGAGTGCCTACAAGGCAGCGAAATATATCATTTGATTCTTGAACTCAAACTTTCATGGGAAAATAATCATTTTATGACGGTTTTTCTTTTATGGAGCCAAAAGAAACCGTTAACACGAAAGATATGTAATCAAGCTCTTCAAAATGAAATTCGCTTTACGGCTATTTCATATCTGTGTATCCATTCACCTGTGTATCTGTTCCTTGTTCAGTGCATAAAATATTGAATTATCAAATCTGGGGTATTTCAGTGGTTGGAATAGCTGATGAACTACAGTTAAAACAATTGTTCAGTAGTTGTCTCACGGTGTTTTTACATATGCGGTTGATTTAATAAGAAAATTCTGTTAACTAAATCAGTAGAAGCTAATAATGGTACTACATCAAGAATATAATTTAGGCCAGAATTTGGTGAATTAATGATCCTAGCTGCAGTTGTTAACTATTGATAATTTACTAAGAGATTTATAATAGTAACTTTTGTAGCAGCAGTAGTATCAGCAGCTGTAGTCAAATCTGCATTAATCAATTGATGAATCCCGAACGGTCCGGACTCCCCTATTATGAAAGATAAAGACCAACAGTTAAGTGATATTTCAGTGCGCAGAAAATTAATATTTTTCGAAGATTTAAGGAATGTGTTAATTGGATAAACCAGGTCTATAGCCCAGAATACTGCATGCAAATTACAACAATATTTCGGATTTCCTGATTCGAAATCCGTCCGCCCGTCCCCCCCTCGTTCCGTTTGTGCCCAACGCTAGCGCCTAAAAGTCCAGTTAATTGATAGAAAATAAAGGAAAGTTTTCATGTAGTTTTGAATTTTGGTTCCTATATGTTTTTTGGGTCGATGAACACCAATATCAGGTTTGCCAACAAGACTATTGCTTGGAAACAAATTTTTTAAGCAAAACCAGGATCTTCGAAACCTACTCCTCTGTGAATGTGCAGTCCATCGTTTTCCAAAGTGTTCATTTTGTTTTTTACATTAATAATTACCTACCTTTAGTTTTCCAATTAAATGTACACTGATTCACAAGGCGCCGTAATCTGTACACAACTTTATTGGATGTAAAATTTCGTAAACAGGAGTAAGTGAGGAAGGGAGGGAGGTAAAGTGGAATTATATTTTCACAGTGACATCCAGGAATATTTTGTACACTAACGGCGATACCTTTGATCCTAGAAAAAACCTTGAACACATAAAATGTACGCAATTATATCGTCTTTCATTTCATATTTGGTTACTATTTACGAAACATTAATAGCTTTTAAGTTATATTGAGATCAAGTAAGATAATTCACGTTTGTTCATGCGTTTCGCTTATATCACCAAATTTGGCGGTGCTCTCACGGCTAAACGGCTTACCATTAATTGAAGAAAAAATCTTAATGACATTAAGATAACATTGGTCCATGACATTGATTAATGACATTAAGATTTAGGTAATTTTATCTTTTTTATTTCATATAAAACTATTATTTACGGACATGGATAGCTTCTTAGTTATTTGAAAAAAACCTGAAAAAAGTGATTTTTACCCTTTTTTTTGCTACAAAAAAAGTTTTTCCGGAAAAATTCATGTTGGCAAACTTGATATTCGTATTCAGCAATCCCCAAAACGTATAGAAACCAAATATCAAAACTATACCAAAACTTTCCGCTATTTGCCCTGTTTGAGCACCATTTGACAGGACTATATACAGGATTTCCATGATCGTACACAACGTACGTTCAGGACACAACCGCACATAGGATTTTCAATAACTTTGATATTCCCCGATCGATCTGCCTGATGTCGGCGCGCATTCAATTTGCAATGATATTTTAATGTGGTGGGGGCGGGGGAACTTTACATGAAGCCCCCAACAACATTTTGAGAATTTTCTGAAAAATTGCCCCAAATTTATTTTGAGTTTATTTTGGTTTGGTCGAATATAGTACGTTTATAACAAAGGTCCAGGTCTGATTTTCGTTTACTCGTATTTTCTGACATGTGATTCATTTATATCTGGACTTTGACTGCAGCTTGACAGTCTTTTGTAGCGCAGTCGCTTAAGACCGAGGCTTGGCGAACTTCAGTTTACAGGTTCATGTTCCAGCATTGCCAAATATTTTTCTGGATTTAAAACACTGTTACAGCTTCAAGGGGTATTATAATAATTCATACCATATAAATAATTAGAGAAAGTATGTGCTGTTGTAGCTTCACTAGTTATGTTTCAGCAAGCGAGAAATTAAATTGAGCTCAGCATCTCATAACAGTTGTTAACGGATATTGGATTAATATTTTAACAATATAATTTGATGGCAAACGTAGAGCTACAACGTAACCAGTACTTACGTAGTGGGTTCGTCGAGAAATAGGACTAAGGGGTTGGCCACCAACTCCAATGCGATTGACAAGCGTTTCTTTTGGCCTCCAGACAAGCGGGCTGCTCTTGTCTTACTCGCCTCCTTGAGTCCCAGAGTAGTTAGAATTTCATCAATCTAGAACAAATGTTTAAAATTAAGAACCTTTCAAGAATAACAAAGGATATGACATTAAAACATTATTAGTCGTCGTTAGAAAGAAATGACAAACACTTCTATAGCACCTACGAAGAAAGGGGTGTATCTTTTTTACCACGAGCCCCAGCTGCCGCCTCTGGGTTTCCTAGCACACTTTGATAATTTTGGTTTTGATTTTATAACGCTGCAACTAGTTATCACTCGGTAACAGTTTAATAACAACTTTTTTGGTAGATGGAATTTACGATGACCAAGACAACTATTTCCCCACAAAAGTGTTATGAGAAAATCCCAAGCAGTTGTCATACTTTCTTATCTTGAGGTAATAATCCATCCAGTAAAAACCATACAATTCCTCGAGGTGGCTCGCAGATACTTGTTTTATATAATTGCATTCAGTGCCGACTTCCATATTAAGTAAAGATGTATGTACGTATGTACAAACAATTATGTAAAAATAGAACTATTAGCAAACATTTTTGGAATTTCAGAATGAACATCATTCTAAAAACAAAGTATAATATGCACGTTTGCTTATAAATCCATAGTGTATATCGTGTACTTACAACGGTCCTGAAAAATGTATATTATTCAATATTTTTTTATTTAAAGGAAAACTAAGGAGTATTCAATACTGATTCGATCAATTAATTACAATAATTAATGAACGAGGGCGGACAAATAAGTAACGCACAACAATTTTTAGCAGAAAGTGTAAGAAGTAAAAGACCAAAAATTTACGAAATAAACCGACACCTTTACGCTATAAACAGAGCTGCCAAGTCTCAACATTTCTCCCATTGTGGCGTTTGTAAGTACCCTTTGCATTGAAATCCGACTTTTTTGAGTGAAGGAATCTTCCCAGTCGTTCCCCAATCGATCTGACTTCGGCATCTGAACTGAAATCTTTTCCGACCAAGAATGTCTATTTAGCCAAAAAGAGGTCGAACGGATCTAGAACCGGACTGTTCTGCGCATGCCGGAGCAACTCACGATACGAAAACTTCTCACGATACCTGGTGGTCCAGGAATATCATCATTCGAGAGCGTAGACTTCGGCGGTCGGAGTCAGTAACTACTTGGCCCTCCGGGAGACGCCACGTTCTAAGAACAGATGCCAAAGTTTCAGCCGCCATTCTGCGACCTTCCTCAGGGTGAAAAGCATTTCGCCCTGAGGAAGGTCGCA
>BLKR01006420.1:0-57755 GCA_011170035.1 Teleogryllus occipitalis
GGTTGGGAGGGGAAGGGCGGGTTGGGAGGGGAAGGGCAGGTTGGGAAGGGAAGGGCAGGTTGGGAGGGGAAGGGCGGGTTGGGAGGGGAAGGGCAGGTTGGGAGGGGAAGGGCAGAGAAGGGCGGGTTGGGAGGGGAAGGGCAGGGAAGAGTGAGCTGGGAGGGGAAGGGCAGGGAAGGGCGGGACAAGACGTGGAGGGTGGGGATGTGGGGAAGAGCAGGGAAGGGCGGGGAAGGACCAGGACGGGCGGGGAAATGCGGGGGACGGGACGGCGAGGAAGGACGAAGATGTGTAGAAATGGGAAGAGCTGGGTAGGAGTGGGCAGGAGAGAGCGGTGAAGAGGCGGGGACAGTAGAGAAGGGCTGGGTGAGTAGGGAGGAAAGGCGGAGGGAGAGGGAGGCCGGGGAAAGGGCACGGTAGATCTGGGAAGGGCAGGAATGGTGGAGAGGGGCGCGGAAGAGCGGGGAAGGGTGAAGGAGGGCCGGGAAGAGCGGGGAAGAATGGGAAGGGCGAGAAGAGCGGTGAAGAGCGGGGGAGATCGGGGAAGGGTGGAAACGGAAGACGGAGGGCGGGGAAGAGCGGTGGACAGCGGTGGAGAGCGAACAAGAGCGGGGAAGGTCCAGGTAGAGGGCAAGGTAGAGAGGGTAAGGCTGGGGAGGGCGGGAAAAGACTGAGGAGGGCCGGGAAGAGCGGAGAAAAATGAGAAAGGCAGGAAGAGTGGTGAAGTGCAGGAAGAGTGGTGAAGGGCAGGAAGAGCGGTGAAGGGCAGGAAGAGCGGTGAAGGGCAGGAAGAGTGGTGAAGTGCAGGAAGAGCAGTGAAGGGCGGGGGAAAGCGGCGAAGGGTGGAGAAGGGAGAGAGAGGGCTGTGAAGGGCTGTTGCCCTGAGTGCCGCCACCACCCCTGCCAGCACCGCCCACTGGGAGCGCCCAAACACACGCGACACGCGGCTAATGCTCCCAATTTCCTCACACGCTCACGTCGCAGTCGCAGGCCAGCAACAAGGGCCGGGTCACGAGGGACATAATTAGCATGCTCGATTTCCCTACGCCAGTCCCAGCTGAGGTGGCTCAGGGCATAAACCGATGTCACAGCAGAGTCTCTGACAGGGAGGTTCCAGGGATCGAGACCCAACCGTGGCAGGATAGCTAAATAGCTAGGTCGAATTCAGTTGCTGTCTAGAGCAGAATTCTAGGGACCGGGTGCTCTAATCTGTAGTTTTCTGTGGTTTCTCTGATAAATACGAAGTGAATGCTGGAATAGTACCCTAACAAACGGACCACGGACCGCGCGCGAACTTTTCTTCCTCTTCCTTATCCCATTTTCACCCTTACTTGCACGCGCACACATATTTACAAGCTCTACACAACCACACGTGTGACCAGACGCGAGCTTACAGCTTATCCCCGCTGGTAGTGATATCTGATTGGGGAAAACGCTTTAAGACTACTTGTAGATCGGCGCCGGATCTGGCCATCCAGAGGAGAAAGATCACCGTTACCTCCCGCGATAAAACTTACACTACCCTTACGGGACTAATGACCTTAGCAATTGTCGCGCTCGGAAACATCAATGAATCTATGAGACTGACGATGACAGTTGCGCGAGAGTGCGCCACATATGTTTTCGTGAGCATTTGTTTCAGCTCAATAGAGATATTTCGGGATAGCCAACACTACGATGTACCAAAAAATCTCACGCGAGCCTCTAGTAGATCTCAATCATCAGTTCGGGGATCTCTGCTCTATCCTTCGTGAGAACCATAGTAAAAGTAGATTAGAATTCACCTTCGTAGTAGAGAAGTCTGTAGACATAACATATTATATCCTACTTACCTTCCCTTCATTCAGAATGGTTGGTAATGTAAATCATGCAAAATCGAAATAACTACCATTTCGATAGTATTGTTGCAATTTGTTTAGAATTAATTATTCCATTTCATTTTTAGTGACTTTCTTTCTCACACACGTAATTATTTCGTGATGTCGACGGCTTCAGCGGCCACATTCATGCTAACGATCTTGGCTATCCGGGGATCTCGTGCCAAAAATTGTTATGCCGACGCTTCGACAATCTCAACGTGGTCATTCTCAGCTTCGTACTGTACATCAACTATGTTAACAGATAATAGTTATGGGTGTTTTTTGTTCTAAAGCCTCCCTTTTCCAATCGTACTATTGCCGTAGTATATCATAATCTCATAATTTCTCTAGTAAACGAAATAAAGGCCATAAAATAAATGCCACTTTAGATGAAAAAATACAAGTATTATTGATTATTTTATTAGCGAATGATTTTTTGTATCAACTTTCGTGATAATATTTACTTCACTGCTTTTTTTACAATTATTATTTTAATACAATTCATTAGTAAATAAATACTCCTCGACATCAAATTAAAACTTTTAAAACATCACAAACATGCATGTGTAATCTCTAGCAGCCTATTTTTAGAAGGACTTGATGTACTGTTTAGGAGACATGAATGCTAGCTGTTACATTGTCATTGTATTTCGCGTCTCGAGCTCTTTGTGCAAAGTTTTATGAAGAGCACAATAAGAACAATTGTAACAGAGATAGTGCGAAATGCGAAGTCTTTTCTGTCTCACTGTTGTGTGTGACGCACTCAATTGTTAGACGACCGACGTCATGCAGGAAACTTATTGTACCAATAAAAATGCATCGCGACAAACACAAGTCATAAAATGCAACTACTCTATGTAGGGCTAACGGAAGAACGTCTTTAAAAAGTTAAGGCATTGTCGGTTTACAAAGTCCTAAGTGTCCATTCTTTCTAGATACAAAATGTATTCCGTATACACAGTCGGGCACTTCATAACAGTATCAATAATTAAACTGCCCTACATGCGAATTTCGTTTTCTTTCCGAAACATGTTATAATTTTCTTATTATTCGCGAGTTCGCGAAACAGTTGCTATGAAACTCACGAATATTTTGTTGGAATGTGAAACAGCTGAAATCAGCTCCTCAGGCATGTGTGAGGCCGAATAGCCAGAAGAAAGCTTACAGTTAGGCTTAATGCACTCTAAAAATTGACATTTTTGACATTTTTTAACTAGATATATTGAAACATCGTGGAAAGGAGACTTTCTATTTATATTTTATATAGGGAATATTATACGTAGGGGATATATACTTTTATAAAGGGAAATGAAAGAGTTCCAACAACCCGAAGCAAGTATATAAAATAATATTGTTTTTTTTAAATAGTTCATTGGCAAGAAATCCTAAAAAAATACATGTTTTTATTCAAACAAATTAATACGACGATGAAAATCAGGAGAGAAAATTACATCGTAAATTAATATTTTTGTTCCATAAATGTGCTTGTTATTAAAATGAATCATTTTTAATTGCGAGAAGACACGGGTTCAGATAAATACATTTTAACAAAATGAAATCAAATATCAAAAATAAACAAAGTAAGTTGAGCCGCATTCATAGCCAATCGATGGACAGGTTCGGAAAACTGCTTAGGGAGACATTTGTAACAGAGTTTAATAGTTATTTATGCACCATGGGCGTTATAAAAGTTTCATGATCGAGCGGAGAAAGTCCAGGAATGTTCACCGGAGGTCTTTTTTGTGGCCTGAAATCTTTAGAGCCAGTTAACGCACATAGAACATTCAAGACTATTTTGTTTCAATTTTAATGATTCGGATTTACTTATTAACTAGATTTAACTTGACTCAGTTTTTAACATCTTGATTTCTATATCTTTTCGTATTTCCCTCCCATAAGAGAACTTACAGATTCATTCAATATATACCATATTTCCATCGTAACCAAGGTATTCTCGATCCAAATAAGTTACGCAGGTCTATTCAGCTCCGCTTCGAAGGCAATAACAAGCAATAACGTACCAATGAACAAAAAAATACATTTCAGGGGCTGGTAGTGGGGAAAGAACGAGTTTCCTAAAAAAGACACAGGAATTGGTGGATGAGGAGTGTGTAAAGGCCCATTCACAATGCAAACATAAGCATAAGCATGGCGTTAACATAAAAGTTAGGACTACGTCTACAAGTGGACTCATTCACAATGCGTTCGCATAAGCATAACACGTAAGACGTTAACTTAAGAGCTTGCAAGCTTCAAGCTTCTGTGCTTATGCTTATGTCAGACAAGGAATGAGCCAATCACAGTTCGTTAACTCAAAATCGAGTATTGAAGTAGGCGAACTATTCGTGTCGATTCGTGTGCTGCATCTCATAGCCAATAGAAACTCTTATTTTGCCTGTGTTTATGTTCGACATTGTGAATACGCCAACTCTTCGCTTGTGTTAATGTCTATGTCTGTGTGTTATGCTTATGTTTGTGATTGCATTGTGAACGGGGCTTAAGGCCCGGCATTCATGTTTCGGTATCCCGGTGAGGTTCACCTGTGCAGGTGACCTGCACAGGTAAACAGGAGCGTGTGTGCAGCCGCTGCAGGACAAACTGCACAGGCGTAGCGACCTGGGTACGCGACCGGAGAAGAATCAAAATATAATTCTTTCTACCTCCTCAGGCATGTAGCGCTGACGTCGGTCGTCTTTGTATTTACGTGTACAACAGTGTTAACTGCCTACGATACACGATTTTTAGCATGCAGCTTCTCATGACTCCGGAATTATTTTTCCACGAGCATCGAGTGATATTTTAGTAGAATATTTGAAACATTCGTACGATTCGATTGGTTACAAGTCAACTCAAAGTAACTGTCAGTTTCTCATAGGGGAAAATAGAAGTTCTCGTAACTGTAGTTTTCTTTCGTATTAGATGAGTTACAAGTAACAACAGTTTTTGGTAGACTTCATTCATTCGCAAATAATTACGGTAATATGTAGGGTCTTAACGTAACTCTCTTAGTAATATTGGATGAGTGTATTCACTTCTCTTAGTAAACCAATCTTTACACCAGGCTTTGATTGATTGATTGATTTTTTCGTGTTTCCGGGAACGTCAACTGCTTTGGTCATTAGTCCCGTTAGTGTAGTGCATGTTTTTCTCGGGAGATGGCGGTGACCTTCCCCCGGTGGATGGCGAGATCCGGCGCCGACCTCCCATCGGCTAGTGGGGTGCTGATAATATTATTATCTGTCAGTTAAATGTTAATTATAAATTACGCAAACGCTTGACTTACAGGGCACTAAACCAATTTTAAGAAACAGCAAGTTTTCTTGGGTGACGTATTAACATCGAGGTTTTCATTTTTAAACATTGATTTTTCGATTTATCTAGAAACATTCATGTTTTGTTGCCGACTTCGCATCCCAGGGGCGCGACTTGGCACGGTGGACAGTTGCCGGCGGCGGGTGGGAGTGGGGGGGGGGACGGGTCCAAGGCGGCGCCGAGTGCTGCGCTCTGGCGGCGGGCGGGTGCAGCTGCCGTTTCCACCCCTCCGCCTCCGGGGCGGCCGTCGCCTGCGCAAACACCCTGGTACGCTCGCCACCCGCGCAACTGGGCACTCGCCGCGTTGACAACGCCTCCTGCGGGGTTCGAGTTGTGGACACACAACACATGAACTATCTCACTCAATGAAGGCAAATTTATGTTTCATATTATTATTATTATTATTATTATTATTATTATTATTATTATTATTATTATTATTATTATATGCGCATTCGGCCATTTATGCCCACGCTTCATGTTATTTTCGGAGGCCCAGTCATATTATTATTGATTGAGAGAGATTAACGAGTGTCATTATGGGGATCAGCTTTTCGGCTGTATCCCTTGGGAAGAGAAGATAGTTACGCTTTGAATTACGAATTACGGGGTGGTGGTTTTATTTTTATAAATTTGGTTAACTGAACTGAAGAGAATCCAACTAGATTATATCAGACATAGCTTATTCACATATCTGACCTAAACTCATTACGATATCCCTCAGAAAATAAAATCCCCAGTAAATAAACCTATATATGGCATACCTAACTTGAATATTTTTTCTTTTCCTTTAATCTAGAAATGTTTTTCTCTTTCGAAAAGTCGTGCTTAATGTTATACACTGAAATTCGTTCACTCCAATCTACGTACAAAGATCCGCACTTCCTATTCGGATCATACGAATAAATAAATATCCATATCACATATTCTTAATAATATTTGCAAATCTGGAAAAAAAGTATGAAGTGCTAACAACTTTTCTTCAGATATATTAGTGTAAGGTTAATGCTTTACGTATGTGTATTTTTCCGTGGCCCGTTTGTTAGGGTACTGCTCCGGCATTCGCCTGGTGTTGATCGGAGAAACCACAGAAAACGCATGATAAGAGCAGCCAGCCTCTAGAATTCTCCTCCAGATAGCCCCCCGAATTCGACCTAGCTGGAAAGCTAGGGTCGAAAATCCTGCCACCGTCAGGACTCGAACCTAGGACCTCCTGGCCAGAGGCGCTGCAGTGACATCAGTTGATGCACTGAGCCACCTCAGCCAGTTGAACGACAAATTAGTTCAGGTATTATTATGGCCCTAACCACGAGGTAGATGTTACTTCAGATGTTCCCAGGACGCGGTCTAATAGAAAAAAGTGCAAATGCGATGTCAGTGTAGGGCATAAGCGGTAATTAGCCTACACAAAAAACAAAAAAATTTAAAAAAAATAAAAAATAAAAAAAAGATGACACAAACTTCTCTTGATACTTCATCTAAATCCATCTTGATGAGGAGTTCATCTGAATACCTTTTTCGACACCAAACTTGTAACATTTTTCGACACAAACAAATACGGGTGCAATGCTACATGGCGTAACACGTAACACATTATTGCGATTCTCGAAATTCTCAATCCTCAATTACTTTATTCTTTCGCATACCTCACGTGTTAATTTAAATAGAATTGATTCCACAATTTCTCGTTTCCCCTATTTCTGTTTTAAAATGAATATTCAAGTACATGTCCATGATGTATACTACCCATCGTCCAAGTTGGCAAGCCAACGTAGATGCATTTTGGGACAGCGAGTGTACCTTCAAATCCTATTACCTGCTTCGTTGGTAAACCGGCACACGCCAGTAATATAGATTTCATTAACTCAAACAACTGAAGTGATACGGGAAAGCCCACATAGGGTTTGCCATTTATAAATTAAGTAACATATAATGAGTAATGACGAGTAGTTCAAGAATAAATTACAAAATAGTTTATAATTTATACAATATAACACTTATAATTTATAAAATGTATGCTGTTGAATAACTTTTAACACCTGTTATGTGCAAAACTTGACATTGCAGTTCTCAATTTCAAGTTCTAGTGAAAATATTTAACCAGGGACCAAACTTGATAATCTATATTTTCGAAATGTCTGCGCCTGTATGCGACAAACTCTATAGTTTAAACTGTAAAAAAGTATTTTCATCAGATTTGATATTCCTCGATCTACCTACCTGATATCACATGAATTTGAAACGGACATTCTTATTTTGGGGAGTACTTAAAAAACAAATAATATTATTGAAATTGAAAGAGAAAAAGTGAAATAACCTTGGTCACATTACAACGATTTTATTTAATATATTATAAAATTATGTCCAAACTACATTTTGGTGGGAATTTTCCTATCCTCAGTGGCTGTTACAGCAACGGCATTCATGTAACGTTGAAAAATAGAATATCGAAATTAATTTGATTAAAAAAACATAATGCAGCAGCCCGACAATTTGTTCACATTACCTAAATACCATTGCTGTAACATCCACTGAGAATGGAAAATTCTCTCCGAAACTAGTTTGGATGTAGATTTTATAATATATTAAATAAAATCGTTCTACGGTGGTCAAGTTTATTTCACTTATTCGCTTTCAATATGATTACATATCACAAGACTTTGACGGGAACTATGAAGTTATTTTACAAATTTTCTCGAACATATTTCTTATTCTCAAGAAGAGAAAAGTATTCTTAGAAAAATGAAGTAAGACTGATTTTCGTTCAACACATTTTCTGAAACGTATACGCGAACCTTTCATACCAGTACTTGGTCTCTTCAGATATGTAAACGCGGCGGGTTAAGGGGTCGTCTGCGGAATCGAAGTATGTGGCATCCCGTCCCCTCCCAGCCAAAGATTTTGCAGGTTGGAAACCCTTTTATTGGTTGGTTGATTGATTGATTGATTGATTGATTGATTTTTTCGTGTTTCCGGACGCGTCAACTGCTTTGATCATTAGTCCCGTTAATTTAGTGCATGTTTTTTCTAGGGAGATGGCGGCGATCTTCGCCCGCTGGATGGCGAGATCCGGCATCGACCTACCGTCGGCTAGTGGGGTTTCCCCCTAACCAGGACTCTCCCACCAGCGGGACAAGGAAGGGGAAGGACAGATCGCGCGCGAGGTCCGTGGCCCGTTTGGTAGGGTACTGCTCCGGCATTCGCCTGGGGTTGATCGGAGAAAACTCGGAAAACTACCGATCAGAGCAGCCGGCCGCTAGAATTCTCCTCCAGACAGCGACTGAATTCGACCTAGCTAGAAAGCTAGTGTCGAAAATCCTGCCGCCGTCAGGACTCGAACGTAGGACCTCCCGGTCAGGGGCGCTGCAGTGACATCAGTTGATGCACTGAGCTACCGCTCCCGGTCCTTTTATTGGTTCAAATACTATTATAACATTGTCATAGTTACAAATAGTACAAGAAAGTATTTACTGTTATAGCACAACACTTTTTCTCTCTCTGACGCTCTTGACATTCCCTACCAAGTTAGAAATCCAATTCTGTTAGCGGAATGACGTTGATCGTCTGAACAAATAAATACATAAATAAATAAAATGTTTGCTCCTCATCAGCTCACAGAGATGGAAATAATAGCGATTGGAATAGCGATATTAGCGAGTGTAATTTCGTATCCGCAATTGAAGATTCGTAGACGGGTCTTAAATAACGGGAGGACGATGCCAAAGCCGGAATGAGAATCCAAGAGAGCGCCTACTGAGATCTGCGGATATACTTTTGGGTGCGTTAGGGTGTATAGCTGCTAGTGCGCAAATGGAGCGTCGTAGTCGTGAGGTCTTCAATAGTTTGGTTGGTTTGTTGGTTGGTTGATTAGTGATTCCGGGCGCGTCAATAGCTTAGGTCATTAGTCCCATAAGTGTAGTGCATGTTCCCCCCTCGGGAGATGGCCGTGATTTTCCCCGCTGAATGGCGAGATTCGGCGCCTATCTAAAGTCGGCTAGCGGGATATCCCCCTAACCAGGACTCTCCCACCAGCGAGGCACCGCCCCAGCGGGGACAAGCTCTAAGTTCCAGACCGGTCTCCCGGTATATGTAGTAGTGTAGTGCATGTTAGTGTGGGTGTGTGTGTAAGGGGAGAGGATAGGACCAGGAAGAGGAAGGAATGATCGCGCTGTCCGTGGCCTGTTTGTTAGGGTAATGCATTAGCCTGGTGTCGATTGGAGAAACAACGGAAAACTACCGATCAGAGCAGCCGGCCGATAGAATTCTCCTCCAGACATCGACTGAATTCGACCTAGCTAGGTGTCGAAAATCTTGCCGCCGTCGGGAATCGAACCTAGGACCTCCCGGTCAGAGGCGCTGCAGTGCCGTCCGTTGATGAACTGAGCTACCGCTCCCGGTTTGAATAGTTTGATAGGATCAATACGTAGACAAGTATCATACAGTGGCTGCTCCAGGTCTTTTCTGTCGATTCCTCTCATCAATTCCAGTCGGATGACACAGAACCGCCTTAAACAACGGCCATGGACCGCTCAAGATCTCTCCTTTCCAATCTTCACCCAATCCTTAGCACGGCAAAATAGATCGATCCTCCAAGCGCCACAACCCCCCACAGCACAGCGAGTTTGCAGACGTGAACTCATGGCCCCCCACAGCTGCAACACCGTAAGATCGCGCCCTGACACACTGACTAGTCTAGGCGGCCGTGCTTTCACTTTCAATGTTCAATAGTTCGACAGTGCTCAATAGTTGAGTAGAACGATACCAATAATTAGATGAGAATCCTAAAATGGCCGCTCCAAGTCGTTTCTGCCGATTCCTCTCATCAATTCCAGTAGGATGCCAAAGGTCCGCCTTAAACAACGTCCACGGATCGCTTGAGATCTTTCCTTCCCAATATTTTCCTTACTCATCCTTAGTACAGCCCAACGGACCGATCCTCGAAGCTCCACGACACCCACAGACTCATGTAGCACAGCGAGTTTACAGACGTGAACTCAAGCCCCTCGCCACAGCTGCAACACCGTACGGTGGCGTCCTGCCACAGTTTCTAGTATAGGTGGCCATGCTTTAACTGTTAATGTTCAATAGTTGGGTAAGATGACGTCAATGCTTAGACAAGAAACCTAGAATAACTCATGTATGTCATTTTCGCTTATTCCTCCTATCATTTCCGGTCGGATGTCGAAAGACTGCCTGAAAACAACGGTCGTAGACCGTTCGAGATTTCTCCTTCCCCATTTTGCCCCATCTCTTATCCTTAGCACAGCCCAATGGAATGTCTGTGGGAATCATCCTCCAACCGCCATGATTCCCACAGACGTCGGCAGCACTTGAAGTTGGCAGACGTGAACTCAAGCCCCTCCCCACAGCTGCAACACCGTACGGTGGCGTCCTGCCACAGTTTCTAGTATAGGTGGCTGTGCTTTAACTGGTAAGATGACGCCAATGCTTAGACAAGAAACCTAGAATAACTCACGTATGTCATTTCTGCCCATTCCTCCTATCAGTTCCGGTCGGATGCCGAAAGACTGCCTGAAAATAACGGTCGTAGACCGTTTGAGGTTTCTCCTTCACCATTTTGCCCCATCTCTTATCCTTAGTACAGCCCACTGGACTCATCCTCCAACCGCCATGATTCCTACAGACGTCGGCAGCACTTGAAGTTGGCAGACGTGAACTCAAGACCCCCCCCCTGGATGCAACACCATAAGGTCGGGTCCTGACTCAGTGTGTAGTCTAGGCGGCCGTGCTTTCACAGTCTATGTTCAATAGCTCGACAGTGTTCAATAGTTGGACTGAACCTCCAACCGCCATGATCCCCACAGTCACCGGTAGCACAGGGTATTGGCAGACGTGAAATAAAGGCACCGCACAGCTGCAACACCGTAAGGTCCCCTCCTGTCCGAGCTTTCACAATCAATGTTCAGTAATAGCTCGAGAGTGTTCAGTAGTTGGGTAGCATGATGCCAATGTTCAGATGAGAAACCTAGAGTGGCATATCTATGTTATTTCTGCCAATTCTTCCCATAAATTCTATTCGTATGCTAAAGGAGCGTCTTATACAACGGTAAACGTCCGCTCAAAAATCTCGCCATCCCAATCTCCCCTTCTCCCATGGGCACGACCCAATGGGCTGATCCTCCAACCGCCATGACCGCTCCCCAATACTCCGGCAGACGAGCGAGTTTGCAGACGTGAACTCAAAGTCTGCCACAAGTGCAAAGCCGTAACAAAGTCGCCTTCTGCGTCTAGTCTAGGTGGCCGTGCTTTCAAAGGACGCGTCGTCTTCAGCTAGTTGGAACCGGTGATTAACAAATCTAATATTTACAAATCAGCCCCCACCGCACTCTGTCGGCAGATGCTCCCTGTAACGAGTCCATCCTCGGAACGACGGCAGGCTACAGTAATTGGATTTCAGCAAGCCGACGATCTGTGGGTAATGTGCCAGTGATTACCTTCTGTCCTCCCTTTGAAGTCACAGTGCAGCTAAGGGAAACTTCTTCATTCGCCTACACCGTCTCCTCATTTTCTCATTCAGCCCTGGGTCCCCAATTTCCTCCTCCGATCCTACCGTTGCGCTGACGAAAGCAATTATTTATCACCCTTTAATATTTCACACGAAACGCGGTAACCGAATCCACTCCCTGGTTCTAGAGGAGTCCGCGTTTGTCGCTTTACTCAATCATTTCGTCGTCCCTTTGGAAGGAATCTGATTTCCAACGTTGCCGTGACAACGGGGTGAGGATTTTCAGAATATCATATTGCCTGATTTTGATTGTGAATGAAAAGGGAAAAACGAAGGCAAGGTTTCAACAGTTCTAAAAACAGATTCAATAATTTTATTAAAAAGTGGAAAATCATAAACGTGCGTGGTTTCTTTGAAGCATCACTCTAGTCTTATACTTAGTCAAAGTAACGAAAGTTCAGGTGAACCGTTACATTAGAAAGATAACACACATTTTCAAATACTTCAATTTGAATTGACTGAATAGAAGCTACACTGATCTATAAATACATCAGAAATATAAAAGGAGAAAGCAAGGACTTGTGTTTTCATTATTTGTATTTTCTTGTATAATTAGTGAACGTTTCCCATACTGAAAGTAGATACCAATGAAGTTAACAGTGTAATGACTTCTCTATGAAATAAGACCAATTACGAACTATGCACAATTCAAATTTCGTACATCAACTCTAAATTGGTATTTTTCAGATTTAAGACACTTGCAGACAGAAATTGTAAATGTATCACTTCAGTTTGTGTAGATAACTTTCCTAGTTTCAAAATTACTGTAACCTAATTTTAGAGTAAATAGTAACATAGATCACCTAAGCTCTACGCAAGCCAATTAGACGAAAATATTTCGCAATTTCAACATTGTAAGAAAAGTACTATCACCAATCCTTTCGAGGTAAAAATTTTAACGTTACTTGTGTTTAAAGGTTAATCATACAATCAGAAACTAATTCCGTGGGCATTGAAAAGGAATAGTTTGAGATGTAGTAATCTAGAATCTGAGAAAAATTAGGAACCACGATATTTTAGAATGAATGCAACAATTTGAATGCCGTAGACTGATTTAAAAACATTATCTTAATGTGATATGGACTACTATACAGAAAGATAAATAAAAGGTGGCTACAAAATTTCACTCATATTCTTCAGGAAAAGCGAAGTTCGCACGTAACATTGGGGCATTGAGAACTAATAAAAGTTTGTAAAAAAAAGCAATGAACGGCGACCCTACTATGATTGGACTAGACGTCACTAAGGAAGCAATCACTGTCAAGAGGAAAAGAGATAATATAAAAGTACAAATTAAAAAGAAACGACTCCTAAGCAGTCATACATTAAATACGCGGAGCCGTCCTTTAATGTTTACTTGTGGTGTTACACTTGTGTAATGTATCGAGTCAATGCTGCATTTTGGATAAAGCAATTCTTCACACATTAAATTGGGTTGCAACATGGCAGCTGATACCGTGACTGATACCTATGTCAGCAGCTCATGTCAAAGGACGAATTGCCCCGATATCTGACACAAAAAGACTCGAGAACTTCCCTCTAATCCCGAACACACTGTAGGAATTTCTAACGCTCTCATTTTTCAGAAATGAACACAGAAATTTTCACACGTTTTCGAAGAAAAAAAATCAGTCTCCACGCTGAAACTGTCATCGCCGTAAGTCGAAAGAGCCCAACTTCATTGCTGACACAGTTCGTATTACCCTAATATAATACGAGTTTTCCTTTAACAAAGCCTGAATTCTAACAGATTGATTCGTCCCGGTAAGTCAGTCCCGTAAGTGCAATGCATGTTTTTCCTTTGAAGGTGGCGGTGATATTCCCCAGTTGGATGGTGAGATCTGGCACCAGCCTAGATGTCAGCATGTGATGTTTTTCCACAACCAGGTATCTACCACCAGCAGGGACAAGCTCTAAGCTTCCGAATGGCTCCCAACTTGGGTGGTAGTGTATTCTAAGTGCGCGTTAGTAATCTTAAGTGTGCGTACAAGGAAGAGGAAGGAAAAATCGCGCGCGGTCCGTGACCCGATTGTTAGGGTACTGCTCCGGCATTCGCCTGGTGTTGATCGGAGAAACCACGGAAAACTACCGATCAAAGCAGCCGACCCCTAGAATTCTCCTCCACACAGCAAGTGAATTCGACGTAGCAGAAAACTAGTGTCAAAAATACCTGCCACCGTCGGGATTCCAACCTAGGACCTTACGGTCAGAGGCACTACAGTGACATCAGTTGATACACTGAGCCACCGTTTCCTACTAGTGTCGCAAATCTTGCGAAGGATTGGAGTGAAACACCCGGGTCTACTGGTCAGAGATATAGTAGCGACATCAATTGTACCCAGTGAGCCCTGAGCCACCTCAGCCGGATAAATTCTAACAGATATGAAGTAGGGAGATTCATTACCTTCTCAACGTACTTCAGTCACACATTATAGTAAGGGGGAACATTATTCACGTATCATTAAGTGACCTTAGAATTCCTCACTTTTACTTCGGTAATGTCTCGCGAAAAATATTCCGATACATGCTACATTAATCTTTCATCAATAAAACTAGATCGCAGCCAGATATCCAAGCATCGTCCTGCCACCTGCCACAAAAAGACTCGGGAACATCTCTCAACTCACGAACACTCAGCAGTAATTCGCCCTGATTATTTAAAAACGAACCCAAAATTTTGGGAAAACATTTAATTTTCAGCCATCACGCAAGAGCTGTTATCACCATAAGTCGAAAAAGTCCAACTTCATTGTTAATACAGCTCGTTTTACATTAATTTAATATTTTTCTCTTTAACAAAATCTCATTTCTAACATGTGAAGTAGTGTGTAGCCCTTCTTCCCAACATTCATCAGCAGTGAAATGTAAAAATCGTGGGGGACGACTTTCACATTTTATCATTAAATAATATTACAATTCCTGAATGCCTATTTTTAAATGCTTTGTTGATTCTTTGATTCACCATTCAACTATTTAGGGTTAAGAGGTGGAGACGGAAGTCAGGGCTCATGAAAACGTGAGCATATTGTACTTCTCCCCCATACGTAACATACAGTTTTTCTGTTCATTGACAAAAAGAACCAATACAAATCACTTATACGTGGGTAATGTCTCGCCAAAAATGTTCCGAGACCTGCTACTGCAATCTTTCATACGTTAAAACTAGGTCACAGCCAGATATTCAAGCATCGTTCTGCCACCTGCCACAAAAAGACTCGAGAACTGCTGCCAACCTTTTCAGTCAGAAGGTGGCGTGCAAAGTCCGGGCCGAAACTGCGTTGGAATTTCTGTCGCCTTGCTTATTTAGGAACGAACCCGGGAATAATTCAGCGAGGCCGTCTCGCTTTCCCTAATATCACAAAACGAGTCGACGCGTTTCAGACCTGTTTGTCGGGATGCATTATGTATACCCACTCCGTTGTGGGTTTCTGCTGCAGCAGTGGTAGCGACAGCACCACGCGTGTCTGAAAACACGCGAATCGGTATTTTGAGACATTTTAGCATGCCGCCGCCGTCGCGTGCAGCGTCAGATTAAACAGGAAGGTGACGAAGTGATTAAAGAATGCGGCAAAAGCTGGATTTTCTGGGTTACGGGAGTATTAAAATTCTATTTGGAATGCTGGTAATAATAATTTATTTACGTCAGAAAACAGACCTTAATATACGCGACGTTTGTGAAAGAAAAACCTTACCTTCTTGCCTGGAAGCACAGCGAAGGACAATTTCGTCAACTGCGCTGTGAAATTCTGTTAATGTGAGTAAAAAAATGTCTACTTAGGAAAACAAGATTTGAAACGATAAAATATTGTCGTAATGTTCGGAATTACGAGTGAAAGGTGTCTAAAACATCTATTTGAAATGTTGACAGCCATTATTAATTTACGTTCAAAAATATGAAATTTTGAGAAGGAACATCTACATTTTTCTGCCAAGATGCAAACTATGGAATATCTCAACATTTATCCTGCGCAGCATGAGCATAGGAAATTTACAAATAGCAGTTTTTGAGACTTCGTGTTCCTCAAAAGGTATGCTTGCTTTAACCTTGCGAGAGCGTCGGAATAAAGAGAAAGATAGTTAGTTAGTTAATGCCTTATTTTACGTGGCGAGACTCGGGCCATCAGGCCCGCTCTTCCGTCTAACCACGCAAATTTCGCTACGCTCCTTTCATCACCACATAGAAATACAACTATTCCTCAGAATATTCCCTGTCCCTAGGAAAACATTAAAATATCTCCCCACGTTCAAACGTTCCTGTTTGTCAGAAAGTTTTACTGTAATATTTTCGAAAATAAAAATATTTTTCGGCACGTTCCGGTTTATTTCTAAATTCTATTACCGTCCTAGCAAGTCCACGCCAAAATCTGTGCGGTTACGGGGAGTTCCATGAAAATATTTGACGTAATTGTTAACGTCTGTGGTCCACGTGTGGTTCACGGACGTAGTAAAACCATCGAGTGTTAAGTTTCGTGAACCACATATAGATCACAGAACACTGAATTTGTTAAAATATCATTCGTCGTTTCAAAAATACCACGGATTAATAATTATTATTATTACGGTAAAAGAGCTCGGTGGAAGCTTAGCAATAATAATTAATAAATACAAATACGAAAATTAACAAGAAAACCATACAAATATAAAAACAAAAATTGAACAAATAAAAAACTTAAAACTACAATCAAATATACAAACATATGTAATATTTGGACAACTCTCCATAACTCCGATACCATCACTTCACTTAAATTGATGACACACTCTACATTTCCTAAAATATTAGAAATGTTTCTTGAAAAACAATTATTTTGTGAACATTTCTGTCACCACTTAATGTCACGTAAAAATACTGCAGAGTATCAATGCACTATTAAAGCCTTGCAACTCATTCACGAGCAGGTTATACGCGACAACCGAAAGCCGCCAATAGTTCTAGCTCGTAGATTACTCGTATCTGCATCATATCTTAACCAAATATTACTTTGCATCTTCCGGTATATTCCGGTACTGGACATGTATGAACCCGAGTTCGTGATATCTTTATTTATTTTCATCAATAGGGAAACGAGAAGGTATAGTTAGGCGGGTTTGATTGATTGATTTTTTTGGTGTTTCCGGGCGCGTCAACTGCTTCGGTCATTTGTCCCGTTAGTGTAGTACATGTTTTTTTCTCGGGAGATGGCGGTGATCTTCCCCTCGCTGGATGGCGAGATCCGGCGCCGACCAACCGTCGGCTAGTGGGGTTTCCCCCTAACCAGGACTCTCCCACCAACGGGGTACCGCCCCAGTCGGGACAAGCTCTAACCTCCCGACCGGTCTCCCGGAAGAGGAGGGACAGATCGCGCGCGGACCGTGGCCCGTTTGTTAGGGTACTGCTCCGGCATTCGCCTGGTGTTGATCGGAGAAACCACGGAAAGCTACCGATCAGAGCAGCCGGCCGCTAGAATTCTCCTCCAGACAGCGACTGAATTCGACCTAGCTGAAAAGCTATAGTTAGGCGGGCAAAGATGTTATCTTTATCTCATAACAGAACGAACACACGGAAAACAAATTCGATTATTCCCTCAAAATCGAAACATACATACCCTCAAATCATAAATTCCCTTTCATGCGACGAACCACGCAATCAGACAGGCAATGTCATGTTCGTGTTAATGATTATACAGCAGGCGAAGAGTAAAGCATTGTATGATGAATGATGATAGGGTAACACTGTATTATTTTAGAAGGAAGAGGCAATAGTTGGGATATACTACAGTGTTTGGTGATGATATACAAAGGGGGAAATGTACACATTTTGCGGCAGCTTTTCGATATTACTAAAGGTTTAATACACAGGCCTAAAGTCTTTCATGCTGAAGGGCAAGATACAGAGTAGAGAACCTCTGGAGTTTACAGACCCAGTGTGTATTTGGGAACTAATTTTATTTTATTTTATTTTATTTTTTGTTTTATTGGGGAATATTATTTTGTTCATGTTGTTCATACAAAATACTGTACATTTAAAAATACTGATTCGAAAAGTCTAACTGAAATGTATTCAGATCTCACAAGTATTCATACTGTGCACCTAGGGATTAACACTCTCCCCAGCCGTTTTAAGATTTCAACTCATAGCATTATCATACAATTGTGGCATCATACGGGTGTAATCAGTACACAGACGAGAGTGGGTTGTAATAACAGCAGGTTTATTTACAATTTAGACCGTAGTCACAAATAACCAATGCACTGTATACAATTAACTAACTAAATAGACCCCACTGCTAGGAGAGATATTTACAACGGCTACCACACCGAACATACTACCTAATGTTTCGCCGTGCGTAGTACCGCCTGCCCTGAGACCGACTACATGTCTCACTAGTCACGACAATAACTGCCGGCTCCTTCCAGCGCGCACGTACGCACCTCTCACGGACGACCTACGCTGCCGATGCCGCTGTCTCAAAGAAGGAAGAGCTATTGTTCCACAGCCCTTAAATAGCCCTCGCGACGCTGCCCGCCGCCTCCATTGCCTCCGCCCTAACGCCCGCACACCCCGTCGGAAAAAAAACCGTGCGTCATAGCTTCTGCCATTGTCTCTGCATCCGGTGGGCACCACGCTGCGTGCCCACGTTGGTTTTAGCGACACGACGCTACGCAATGTAGGCTTTCACGGGTACAGTAGGCCGTGGTCTAACTGAGACTTGTCCATACGTTTCGCCTGCAACTGTAGCAGGCATCTTCAGTGGCGTTGCTGGCGGGGGCGAAGTGTTCTGTCTGGCAGCACCAGTCAACCTTTTCGTTAATGTTAGTATTTTGGGTCAAGGAGCTATAAAACAGCAAATACAGGAGCTATAAGGGAGAATTTGTGTAACATGTAACAATATTTTTTAAAAAGGCTGCACTTTACTTTAAGCTTATTCTGTAGTTGTGTTGTTTCTGTACTTGCATAATGTCTCCGAGCACGTCCGCTGGAACGGTCATTAGTCCCATTAATGTAGTGAACGTTTTATCGCGGGAGGAGGGCTATGGTCGTCCCACTGCACGGCGAAATCTGGAGTCGACCGACTCGTCGGCATGCGAAGGTTTTCCCTCTCCAGTTATCTCCCCCACATGGAGCATCGCTCCACCCGGGACATCCTCTAAGTTTCCGGCAGTTTCCCGATATGAATGGCATTGTAGTTATTGAATATTGCATTGTGTGTAAGAAAAGGGTGAGGATAGGACAAGGAAGAGGAAGGAAAGAATGCGCGCTACCCGTGACACGTTTGTTAGGGTACTTCCCTGGGATTCAGCTGATAGTGATGAACCACGGAAAACTACTGAGCACACGACCGCTAGAATTCTTCTCGAGACATCGGCCGAATTCAACCTAGCTATTGTATAAAAACTCATGTCGAAACTCTACCTCCGAAGTGATTCGAACCTAGGACCTCTTGGGCAGAGGCGCTGCAGTGGCAATTGTTTGTATGTTTTGTGATGAAATTGGAGTTGTCAAAACTAGCAAATGAAGTTTCTCTTTTATTGCTTTATTTACTTTTATGCTTACTTTATTTTTATCTTTTGTTGTCTATGGTATTTGTTTGGATGATTAAATTAGAGTTTTTAATGAATATTTCGATACAAACAATTATACGTTTTGTTGTTTCTTTTCAAGTAATTTCAAAAATGATTAAAACATTTGAATGTTTTTACGTTTTTCAAGCCTTTTATGTGAACTTAATGAAAACGTATTTTTGAGGCTGGAAAAAAATTTGCTAACTCCGTTCGTGAGATATCTGATTGTGACGAGAGGGGTAAAACTTAACAATATTTACTAAACAAATAAAAAAGTACCAAATAGCGCTACACTAATGTTTTTTAAGCAAAAATATCTAGTTTTGTAAGTTTCTGAAACATTTTCCTGACCTTTAAAGACTCTTCTACTTACTCTCAAACTTCCTCTTACTTTTCTACAACAATAAAATTCTGTAGATTTTCCAGGAGATCAAGCCATCCTGCCAGAAACACGTGCTTGCTGATCATTCACATCCATTGCCTCGTAACTACATATACCTTGCGGTAAAAAATACACTGTTCACGGCTGCTTTAGAATATCGTCGAAGTTTTTCAATGAGAGCACTTCTGAAGCTGATAACCCAACTGGATCCTTTCAACATCTCTTTCGCACGCAACCATTGGAAAACAATTTGAGCAAAGGAAGCTTCTGGGTTGCATCCACTTCCTTCCTTGTTGGTTCAGATGCTATTTGCATGAAGTTTCAACTTTGCCTAATTGCACGCGGCATGCGAATTGGAGGCAAATAGTCTTCAGAAGGCCAGGGCCTTATCGAACTTCAAAGTCCTCCCGGAATAATTGTAATCTACGGCGAATCTCACATTCTATTATCGCAAAGTAATGTGTTTAAATGTTCTGAAATAATTACGTTGAGTGAGAAAAAATAGAGAGAAACGAGAGAAGAAAAGGGAAGAGAAGAGAGAGAAGAGAAGGGAAGAGAGAGAAGAGAAGGGAAGAGAGAGAAGAGAAGGGAAGAGAGAGAAGAGAAGGGAAGAGAGAGAAGAGAAGGGAAGAGAGAGAAGAGAAGGGAAGAGAGAGAAGAGAAGGGAAGAGAGAGAAGAGAAGGGAAGAGAGAGAAGAGGAAGGGAGAAGAGAAAAAAGAGTGAAGAGAAGAGAGAAAAAGAATGAAGAGAAGAGAGAGAGAAGAGAGAGAGGAGAGAGATAGAGAGATAGAGAGATAGAGAGGAGAAAGATAGAGAGAGAGAGAGAGAGAGAGAGAGAGAGAGAGAGAGAGAGAGAGGAAAGTATTACTGATTTAAAGAATGTAGGTACTGAGCGAGAAGTAAACTGCAAATGATGGTTTGTCGTAAAATGTGCTCCAGAGCTTCCTTTCGAATTTACAAAACTCATCATATCTAACAGCATTTCGCTGATTTTCCTTTAAATCTACAAACACAATTATTTTTTTCGTTTTCCCCTTCAGAATACTGATACAAAAGACTGTTTAAAAATGTTCGAAAATGTACAGAATGTTTAAATAAATAATTAAATTATAAATATTCTTTAAATTATAAAGAAGTAAATTAATTGTATTACTATCAACGATCAATGTATTTTTAGAATTTCAATGTTACACGTTCGGACTGTGTTTATTACATTAAAAGTATTCCTAGTATAAAAAGTTCTAGTTGAAAACTAATAAAAAGTATTGTTACGTTTAATTTTCAAATAGTTTATTAATTCAAACAAAGTAAAGTATCAATTAGTTATTATTAGAAATAAATGCATTTGAAAGTTTAATGACAACAAGATAAGTCGCATCGGCAACAGGAAGTCTCCCGGGATTCGTAACTGTCAGGATCTCGATTCTGGTCAAACCACGGTTTCTCTACTAGATAATGTAAATGATTTAATATGCACATACATATGTACATGGGACAGTACGAAGACAATCCACATTTACGATTTACTAAATGATTAGGGAAGACGTCTGTGGCTAAAATGGTTTATTTTGTTTCTGACAAGAAGCCCCTCAATTTCTTAAAATTCTTTTTTTTATATAAAAAAATTCTTAAGCAGTTCTGAAACAGTCTTGCTAAATAATCTCAACAACAAAAACCCACAGCAAATTTCTTTTCATAACTAACTGCACAGACTCGTGCGAAAAAGCTTCCCGAAAGCGGCGACTACTTTTTCTAGACAGATAATACGAACGACACATTGCGGCGAAAGCGAAACCTATTTAGAAAGAGAAATACTCGTAAATACTCTTCACCATTTTCCGGAGTTGTCTTGGTATATAATGTCAACTACAACAGCCAACAACTTTCTTTGCATAACCAACTGTACAGACTCCCACAGAGCCCACAAGCTTTCCAAAAGCGACGACTACTTTTTCTAGACAGATAATACAAACGACACACTGCGGCGAAAGCGAAACCTATTTAGAAAGAGAAATACTCGTAAATACTCTTCACCATTTTCCGGAGTTGTCTTGGTATATAATGTCAACTACAACAGCCAACAACTTTCTTTGCATAACCAACTGTACAGACTCCCACAGAGCCCACAAGCTTTCCAAAAGCGACGACTACTTTTTCTAGACAGATAATACAAACGACACACTGCGGCGAAAGCGAAACCTATTTAGAAAGAGAAATACTCGTAAATACTCTTCACCATTTTCCGGAGTTGTCTTGGTATATAATGTCAACTACAACAGCCAACAACTTTCTTTGCATAACCAACTGCACAGACTCATGCGAAAAAGCTTTCCAAAAGCGGCCACTGCTTTTTCTAGACCGACAATACGAGAGAGAAGTCGAGTCGGCGTGAGCGAAACCTGCCCGGGACGTTTCCTTTCCCGGAACGGCCCGTTAGAGCGAACAAAGAAGCCCGCACGGCCTCCTGGAGCGCGATGCACCTTCGTTCCGCTGCAGTGACGCATCTCGGTAACGAGTGCTGGAGACCGACGGCACTGGATACACGTCCGCTGCAAAATCATTGGCGGCTCCACACATGCAGTGTTCGGCCTAAAACGAACGATCGCTCGTCAACTCTGGAGTAGAGTGGATGAGTAGCTCGCCATTTATTTTATTTATTTATTTTACGTCAAAAAACAGTTAAAACTGCGTATGATGTGCTATGGGGAAAAGTGAATTGTGTACACTTTTCAAAATTCTGTGATCCCTACACTAAGTCATATACCACTTAAATTTTGAAGAAAGAAAAAAAAACACCCTCCCATGTAAAAAAATATATTTTCAAGGTTAAATAAACAATAAATTTTGGGCTCTTATCCATGTTGTCCTTCGGAATAATACTTCCTGCCGCGACCACATGGACACGATAATTTGAGTAATTGTATTTCCCACTGAATTCTAGAAGAAGTGCACAGATAATGAAGTTACATTTATGTCCGGAAGCAAAACAAGGGGCCATCTCAGCATTTGCTCAATGGATCAGGGAATGGATCATTTGGCGAGCGGTAAACATTCGGTTCTTCTCTCCTGAGTAGAACGATTTTCCTAAGGATGAGGCAAAGTGACAGCTACTACTGGCAACATAACTGAAGGTTCTGGTCTCGTTGTGCCCTCGAGCCCATAAGACTCCCTTCCTGCATTCATTCGTTTGCAGTTGGCTACCTTGGAAATGGCTTCGTCGCTTCCTTTTGTGATGTCCTCGTCCGACAAAAATATAGAGCGCCGCGAGAAATAATTGAAATTAGGAAGTGCAGTGTTATGTGCTCTTCTGTAAAAATTATTTTTTCTATAAACATTACATTAAATTTACGTTTTGTGTGATAAATATTATGTTTATTTTAAAACCGAGACTTGGATGCGAGATGCGTACCGATGCACGTGTTTTCGGCATAAAATAATCTTTCTTTCCATTTACATTCGTGGCAGTTTTCTTTTACTGATTGTGAGAGCAAGTTAAGAGATTTTCCACATACGTAATTAAATTTAAATATTACCCGGACTCGCGTACGTGCATATACCTCAGCGAAACTCTTAGACTTTTGCATAGGGATGTTTTCACAGGAGCCATTAGCACTTTACGAAGAGGCGTGGCTGAACCGCTATCGCGGCGAAGGGATACATCTCTGAATTACATGTGATGTTCACTTGTTTTCACGAACTGTCACTTTGGCTCATCGTTAGGGAAATCCTTCTATAGCACAGAGGTGGATCCACCCGATCATTTTGGAGGGGGCCACCATAGTTTTGTTATTATATTGTATATTATTTTTGTAGTGTACATATGATACTATACAATAATTACATTATTCTTACATAAATATTTAAATCAATTCACGAAATAAAAGAAGGTTGCAAACAAACAAGCCGACCTGGATGGCCGAGGTGGCTAAGAGCGAGTACCGACTCAGCGCTTCGGTCCGAAGGGTCGCGGGTTCGAGTCCCGCCTTGGGCATGGCTGTTTGTCCCTTGACTTTGTGTGTGTGTTGTCGCGGAGGGCCTCGCGTTCTGCTGACCCCAGATCAGAGGAGCCCGCAAGTGTTTGTCTAGTGTATGGTCGAATATGCGTCCCTTCGGGACGTAAAGGGCAACCGGCTGTCGGCTGGATAAAAGCCCTAGGAAAACAAACAAACAAACCCTATGCCGGGGGGGGGGACGACAAAACCCCCGTGTTGGTATTTTGAGACGGCTCTACACATTCGGTATTCTCCGAGTAGCGAGCTACTGCTCGTCCTGTGCACCTGATGATCTTGGCGAATGTTCGCTTCCTTTGATGTGTGGAAAAAACCTACACGCGGTGGTTAGGGCAATCACCGAATGTTTGTCGCTCGACAAATGGCAAAGAACCAATCATAAGTCACGACAATTCACTAATATAAACTTGAAATATTTGCCATGATGAAGCATAAGAGAATCTTCTCTCATTTAATTACAATGACGCACGATAAATTAAAAACTACTAGTTCCAGGTAAAAGTATACAGCAGTTAACCATCGCTAGTTTATGATCATGGGTACATCTTAAACCTCGAGGCAACAACTGACATTAGTGTCATGCCTGACATGTCCATCAGCTTGAATCGCAAGATGTCAAGTGATTTGTCGTGAAGGAATAAATTCGGTCCTAAATTGTAAAAAACCTCCAACCACAAATGTAGTCATCTTCCTCTAATTTGAGCGCACACAATTCACATAAACTAAAAAGTACCTGAAACGTTATTTGTAAACTTCAACTAATTAAATTTACAAATTAACTAAAACATTTTTATTTTAAATAAATACATTAACATTTGTGTACTAAGGTCTTATTACGTCAGTGTGCTGTCAAGTTATTGCATTTATAAATTATTTCGAGTGAAATATTGTCCTTTTTCTTGGAGTAGTATATTAAAATTTTCTATTCCAAACACAGTAATGTATTGTACTATTCGCGCAACTTTTCTTGAACGATGACCTTGCTTCCCCTCCCTTGAACAATACACAGTTGAAGATCAAAGCTCGCAGTGAGCACTGATGACAACATTCCAAGCATTAAAACTTCGATGGCGCGAAACAGAATGTAGTCAAAGCTAGTTGCTTTCATAGTCGAAAACTTCTGTTCATCTTTATTACCATTATCTAAAAAATGGCTGAGGCAGGTCTAGGTCCTTTAAGGGAGGCGCCTAAAACCTATCTAGTGTCCCTGATGTTGCCTACCCACAGCAGTCCTAGCCGCACACATAGCAGGTTGACTTTGATTTTCCAGAGGTTGGCATTACCGTAAATATTCTTGTGGCGACTTTGTATCTAATACCCCCTCTTCGTCCACATTTCTTCAATCCATCGTTCAAGAAAAGTTGCGCGAGTAGTCCTCCTTGAAAATGGTCCAGCACCATCTAAATACTACGAGAAATACACAATTCGTAAAAATGCGGTTAAGAATTATGAGATCACGCAAAATGGGAATCAGTGAAACTTGAGAAAGAATGCACAGAAAAAGAAAGAAGACAAAAGAACTTAGTAGAAGAAACGAGGAGGTAGGAGAAAGGACGAGAAAAAAGACGAGGGAAGACAAGGCAGAAGAAAAAAAGAAGGAAGAAGAGAAACAGAAGAGGTAAGAGAAGTCAGAACAGAAGAAAAAAGAGAGAAGAGGTGAAACGAGAAGAGAGCAGAGAAAATGACACCACAGTCGATAGAAGAGCAGACAAGAAGTGACAGAAAAAAATAAGAGGAAACATTACAGAATAGCAAATAAAAAGTAACAGATCAGCAGAGAAAAAGTGACAGAAGAAAATACGTGAGAGAAAAAAAAATTACGAATAAAATGGACGAGAAGAAACAAGAAACGAAAGGAAGATTCAAGACAACAGAGGGAGCAAGCGAATACCAGAAGAGGCCAGAGAAGACAAAAATAAGAGAATAGCGATCAAAAGGGACGGCAAGAAAACAGGAAAATAAAAAGGAAGTAAAAGAAAAGCCCGCCCACTCGCGAAGTCTGCCCACGCACCAACAGCCAGGTATATCGACATCGCTCTTCCGTGACGCATCGCGGCTACACGGCTTGGCGCGGCGACTCGAGGAAATAACAAGGCCACCCCACCCCCCACCGGCCGGCTGGTGGCGGGCAGGGGGCGGGGGACGCGAGGTCGTTAGAACGAATGCCGGGGAGGGGGGAGGCCGCTAAGACGCGGGGGCTGCGCCAGACACATCCAGGAAAAACGTCTTGAAGGCGCGCCCGCCCGGTAGGGGCTCCCTCGCCGCAGGGCCGCCAACCCTCCCGCACGAAAGCACTAAGCACGCGTAGGGAGTGGACAAAGGTGGTGGGAGCTGATCCAATGGCCGAGATCGCTAAGGAAGTGTATTTTTGTTTGTTTTTGTTTTTTTTGTTTGATTTTTTTTGTTTTTTTTTTTAAATTTTCAAAATCCATGTAGTATATGACCTAGTGTAGGGATCACAGAATTTTGAAAATGTGCACAGAATTCACTTCTCCCCATAGCACGTCATACGCAGTTGCAACTGTTTTTTGACGTAAAATAAATTTTTTAAAAAAATAAAATAAAATGTAGTGACGTAGCTATCTCGGACCGAAGGGTCGCGGGTTTGAGTCCCTTCTCGGGCATGGTTGTATTTGTGTTAGTCCTTTCACCCCTTATCATCACCGTATCGTTTCATCATCATAGTTACCATACCGTTAACTCCAGTAGCGGTCGCTAATGACCTAGATGTTGAGGCGAGCTTAAAATAACCACAAAAGAAGGGTGGGGCAGGAAGGCGGTTTTTTAACAATTTGGAGCAAGAAAGGTTTAGGTAAATGTCGATCACCGGATTTGGTAGGAGAGAGTGAGAAAAAAACATTAGTTTGCCGACATTTCGGAATATTTTTATTCCATCCACAGAGCTGATGTAAAAACACGAAGACAACACTATTAATATTTGTATTTAGTAATTATACGTCTCGTAGTGGGCAATTAGCGTAGGCGCCGGTAGATCCCCGGGTGCTAGTGCGTCACCCAACCAGGAACAAGCGATGTCTCGAATTCGCTTAACTTTCGTGACTTCACGTACTCGTAGTAAACGAATTCGGCTCCCGACACCGGTTTTGCGTTTGTGGCCTTTCGGTAGAACCATCCCAGTATTGGCCTGGATGACCAAAGGAAACCATGAAAGACCCGATTGTCTGGCACGGGCATTGAACCCGGGCCTCCCAAATGCGAAATCAATGCGCTATGCCCTCAGCCACTACCCTCGGTAACACATTAATAACTTTTTTCCATAATTTTTTTCAGCTTCAGGGGATACCGATTTCGGATATCCACGCCAGGTAGCTACTGTGCCTCTCATGAGGACACATTACTCTTTAGGGGCCCTTTTTTAACACCAGACACACATGCGGGCTCCTATGTGTGGGTCAGAAGACTCACAAGTTCTTCCACGACAACACACATACGAGCCCACGGCGAGACTCGAACTTGCGACCGGGAGCGGTAGCTCAGTGCATCAACTGATGTCACAGCAGCGCCTCGAACAGGGAGGTCCTAGGTTCGAGTTCTGACGGCGGCAGGATTTTCGACACTAGCTTTTCAGATAGGTCGAATTCAGTCGCTGTCTGGAGGAGAGTTCTAGCGGCCGACTGCTCTGATCGGTAGTTTTCCGTGGTTTCTCTGATCAACACCAGGCGTATGCCGGAGCAGTACCTTACCAAACGGGCCACTGACCGCGCGCGATCTGTCCTTCCTCTTCCTTGTCCTATCCTCTCCCCTTACACACACGCTTACGCTAACATGCACTACACTACCACATATTCCGGGAAACCGGTCGGGAGCTTAGAGCCTGCCCCGGCTGGGGCGGTGCCCTGCTTGTGGGAGAGTCCTGGTTAGGGGGAAAGCCCGTCTAGCCGACGGTAGGTCGGCGCCGGATCTCGCCATCCAGCGGGGGAAGATCACCGCCATTTCCCGAGAAAAAAACATGCACTTCACTAACGGGACTAATGACCAAAGTAGTTGACGCGCCCGGAAACACGAAAAAATCAATCAATCAAACAATACACATACAGGAAAGACAAGGGACAGACAACCATGCCCACGGCGAGACTCGAACTTGCGACCCTTCAGACCGAGGCGTTGAGACGGCACAAGCTCTTGCCACCTCGGCCATCCAGGTCGGCACGCAAAATAACATAATATACAATAATGATTACAAGATGTCCACACCTTACTAAAGAAACAGATAGTTCCATCCTCTCAAAAGCATTTTGGTCGGAAAGGAATTATACGAATTAATATTTTTTATTGTTTAAAACAGGAATTCCTCTCCTTTTTCTTACGTCGAAAATCGTCTTAAAAGAATGCTATGGGTCATCGACCTCCTTGATTATTTTCTGTAATATACAGAATACAGCATAATCGTAACACAAATAATTACACATAAATTACTTGATAGCAATTAGACTAAGATGTGAGCTTTTCTTAACAATTAGACAAAGAATTTGTTCTATTTTAAAAAATATTGTATCGATATAGCCCATATTTCACTCAACATTGCGCGAAAATAACTAATTTCATTTTCAAAAAATTTTAAAAAGATGTAATACAAAGAATTAATTACGGAATGAACTGTGAGAACTTGAAAAAATCTATATCTTCAATTACATAGTTGTTGGACGGGCTTTAACAATTTCGTAATTTTCGAAAATTCATGGGTAACAGTGAGAATTGTCCTGCAGCATTTATAAATGCATATTTCACTCTTCTTACAAGAAATGTATGTAAAAGTTTAATAGGAAAGTTTTAGAAAATTTTGGAAATTTTCCCTTATTGCAAAGGACTCTTGTTATTAATAAAAACACTTCTTGCCTTACATTTGTCCTCTGTAACTGCTATATTGAGTTCATCTATTCTGAGTGAGGAATCAATGCACTTAGGATGTCACAAATGAAGGGGAGGTTCAATGACACTTCAGCTTTACGACAAGAACTTCGACATAAAAGAAACTGACATTTCGTATAAGACGGCACTCAAGACGACCATGAAACAAATTACTGACGCAGCTTCAACAAATTTCTAATCAATTACAATTCTCAGCTCGCGTTAAGCTACCCGATGCAGTATTGACCGGTGGGTTGTAAATTAAGAGGGGTGGAATATAAGCCCGAACTACCTCATATTATTTTTTTTTCCCTAGGGCTTTTATCCAGCCGACAGCCGGTTGCCTTTTACGTCCCGAAGGGACGCATACTCGACCATACATTAGACAAACTCTTGCGGGCTCCTCTGATCTGGGGTCAGCAGAACGCGAGGTCCTCCGCGACAACACACACACACAAAGTCATGGGACAAACTGCCATGCCTAAGACGGGACTCGAACCCGCGACCCTTCGGACCGAAGCGCTGAGTCGGTACTCGCTCTTAGCCACCTCGGCCATCCAGGTCAGCCCTCATACATTTTACCTCTTCAAAATATTTCATGAACGAGGAAAACTACAGCATGTCGTGTGCAACCGATTTGCACGCATCGGGATTTTAATCCTTGACTAAGACAACTTTTACGTTGATAACGGAAGATACAACTTGCCCATGAACTAAAATATTTTTAACCTCTTAGAAAGAGTCGAAAAACAAAAACAAAATTGGTATGCCCATATTATAAGAATGAACGACGTCAGACTCTCTAAACAAATAATAAATTATGTACCCATTGGTAGAAGAAAAGTTGGAAGACCCAAGACTCGGTGGATTGATGATGCCAACGTTGAAGAGGACGGAACAGGCCTAATCCTTGATGTTGTTGAAGAAGAAGAAGAAGAAGAAGACAAATTGCTCATGTGAAAGTAAACACATTAATAAACACACAATTCCATGGACACAACAAAACCAATCAGTAAAATACCTCGGGATGAACTTCGACACAAGACTCAACTGGAAAACACACATAACACTAAAACAACAAGAAGCAAAAATAAAAATAGCTCAACTAAAATTCCTTATCATATCCAAAAGTCGGCTATCCCTAACAAATGCTGTTACAATTTATAAAGCAATAGTCAGACCATTAATGCTCTACGCATGTCCCATCTGGACCAATGCATCCATTTCTAACATTAATAAACTTCAAATCGTACAAAATAGATTCCTCAGATCAGCAACACATGCCCCATGGTTCATCTCCAACGCCCAACTTCATAAAGAACTGAACATATCACCGATCATCAAACATATTGCCCATCTTTCCAGTAATTTTTACTCCAACCTAAATACAATAAACCGAGCCGTCCACTACAACCTGGCCTCTATAAATGACTTCCCTACTAGAATTAAGAATAGATTTCCTTCCGAAGCGTTCTTGAACATTTTCTCTACTAATTGTTCATAGTAGAGGCTCTTGTAGTTTCCTACACCTCTAGTAAGGTAGTTTAGTTTTAAGTTTTTAGTGTTAAGTTTAGTATAAGTTACAGTGTAAGCCAGCAAATGCACATGAGATAGTAATCTAGTACTGATCTGTGTAATTTTCTATCACTCAATAAATAAATTTAAAAAAAAATGTGAAAGTAAGACTTAGTTTAAAAATATTTCCAGTTAAGGCAACAGTAATTTATGGAATCAAATGGGAAGGGTCGATATTCTTAGCCAAGTTAATATACCCAGACTCTGCCAATCAAAAGAGCAGCACGCTGCCCCCCTTCCAATTCCCAGTCTTCCTCAAGCTTCCACTGCCTCACATGCCCCATCCACGGACGGACTCGCGATAGTCCACGATACGATCCATTCTAAAAACATTTTAACTTTTGCTTAAGCGAACACCTAATACTAAATTCGTCCTCAAACATTGCGGTGGTGGTAGGCACAAATTAAACGAGACGATTTAATACTTTCTGCAACTTTTCCCGTACTTGGTTTTTCTGGGGACGGCGCCACTCTACAGCCCTTGAGAACCAGCCGCAACTGCCCCTATGTTTTCTGAACAGCGATGGTGCGTGTACATGGCTCAACTACCCATGCCACTCTTCCCGTGGGTCCCGCTCGCACTTAAAGCATCATCGAGCACACAGGTAGCTGAAGCGAACCACGTGGTTTATGAGCTCTCTTCAATATTCTACACAACCATTTAAATCTATACTTCTTCTCCTTGTTTTTCTTCTGCAATATCCTTATGGAGATATTGACGACGAAGTACGAACTGATACAATTTTCCATTATGTAATGAGTTATGTATCTATATATTAATACTTTATTTATCTATCATCTATTTAATACCGATAAGCAGACAAAAATATTTCGTTAGGTTGTATTGTGGTTAGGATGATATACACCTCGAACAACAGAATCGAAGTTAACGCGCTAACAGCTCAGCTGCAAACCGCTGAACTACCTCGATGGAAAACAAGAAATAAGTTCACTCACGTTCTGGCGGAGTTTTATTATCCAAAGACGTGTACCTGTAACAAAAAGAAACGTTATCAGTAAACATCATCATGTACAAAAATAAATGTTATCTCACACTTGAACCTTAAAACCTAACCGAGTCCGACAGCAGAATACAAGGAAAGGAATTGAAGAATGGAAGAAAACGGGAAGCATTTCCATTCTGGCACATTGGGAATAAAGATCAATGGGACTGACTCTAACGCACTGGCAAAACTGTTTTACGAAAATATTTAAGACATTCATTTTTGAGCTTTTTGCATTTCAGTGCAATGTGAATCTGACAGTAATAAACACACACACATACTCAGGAGATATACAAAGAGGGAGGGAGGGAGGAAGGGGAGGGATGTGGAGGGATGGAGAGAGAGAAAGTGAGAGAAAGAAAGATAGAGAGAGAGGAGAGAAAGAAAGGAGAGAAAGAGAGGAGAGAAAGAGAGGAGAGAAAGAGAGGAGAGAAAGGAGGAGAGAAAGAGAGTATCGATTTTCATGATATGTTAAACACATTTGTCTGGCATTAATAACAAGATTAGCACTAGACAGAACTACATGGAGGAGGAAAATGGAAGCTGGTAATGAAGATCAGAAGATAACTGACGAAGACAAGTAGACAAAGGACATGAAAGAATAAAGAAGAAGTATACATTGCGAACAGACAATAACAAACGAATAAGTGTATATTGTGGCCAACCTCACATTCTCTGTAAAGGAGGCCTTCGCCCTTAATTGGATACTAAAGACTAAATAAATAAAAAAATAACTATTTTTATGAGAGGGACAGCAAAGAGTTAGTCCTGTAAGAATGCAATATTCTTTTCAAATAGAGATAACGCAGTTTTTGCAAAATTCACTAGCCCTATGTGACTCTTTAACTACATTTTCAACTAAATTTCCAATAATCAAAGGTTCCATTTCCCTTGTCCCAACCTCAATACGAACGACAGAATAGTATTAAAGAAAACGGGCAAATTTGCAATTCTGGAGAAATGAGTATAAAGGTTTTTTTCCCTTTGTATGAATTAAATCTTCTACTGCAAATTCTCAATAATCGAGGCTCCCAATTTCCTCGGCCTCGCAACTTGGGCCAAAAGAAACCTAATCCAGTCTGAAGGCAGCATAATGGAATGAAAGAAAACGGAGGAAACGTCGCCATTCCGCCGAAACCGGTATCGGAGGTTGAGCGGGGAACTCGCAATTGCTTCTCAGCAGAGCAAGGGTGTGTGTATGTGTGTCGGCGGAAGGGCTTTCATTCTCCGGCAGCGATTCAATCACAAGGGCAAACCCTCCCCGCCTTCGCCAGCGATCGCATTTGGTTGCGAAGAAAGCCGCCATATTGGCGCAACAACCCTCCCCATCCAAGCTTCACCACCCCTCGGGGTCCTAAGAAATACCCCGCCAAAAAAAGAGACACGCGAGATCGAAAAAGGAGTGTCGTAGAAAAAGAGGCACGAAAGGTCACACGCATCTTTTTTTTTAGAATTTCACTTTGGAACACGAATTTTGAGTACTTTCTTACGATTTGTCCAGTCCAAATCACGCATCTTTTCTTTAGAATTTCCCTTTGGAACACGAATTTTGAGTACTTTCTTACGATTTGTCCAGTCCAAATCACGGAACATTCAAGAGTATATTACTTGAAAAGGATTGAATTATTTCATAAGGATTCATTACTTCATTTAATGTACAAAAATTGTTAATTTTAAGACATTATTTCAAATCGAGAAGTCAAGGGAAAGTTACATACTCTTCCCTCATGCCCGTAATTCACACTCAGGAAAATTCAACTTTATAAATAGTATCTTGTTGACTGAAAGAATTTACCTGCAGAGATCCTAGTGACTATTCCCAGGAGAATGCAAGTTATACGTTCGAGAAATCTCAAGAGCACAAGTGTAAGAATGCAGTGAAGTACAGTCAAGTGCAGTGACTTCTTTAGAAATAGGAAACGCCCACAAAAATACGAGCAAAGTGCAGTACTTATACTTCCTGTTTATGTATAAATTACTGAGTAGTGAAGAATCATGCAAGGGACTGAAATAACGTGAAGAGAAGGGCATGAAGCATAGATGGGCACATTTCATCTATTTTTGTCTCATTGTGGTTCTATTGTATTTTTTGTTTGTTTATTTGTATTATACGTTTTCTCCGCCTGTCTGGTGGCTTGTGGACAGTGTGCTAGCATCGGGTGAAACGGTCACGGGTTCGATTCCCGGCCGGAGCAAAAATGAACTTGTAGCTTTCTAATCGTCTGTTTGATTGATTTATTTTTTCGTGTTTCCGGACGCGTCAACTGCTTTGGTCATTAGTCCCATTAGTGTGGTGCATGTTTCCCTCGGGAGATGGCGGTGATCTCCCTCGCTGGATGGCGAGATCCGGCGCCGACCTACCGTCGGCTAGTGGGGTTTCCCCCTAACCAGGACTCTCCCACCCAGGATTGAATTACTTCACATTTTTATAGTTGTACTTTCTTTCTGCTTAACTGCCACAAAACATACGCTCATTTGAAGTAATAAATTATTATTATTATTATTATTATTATTATTATTATTATTATTATTATTATTATTATTATTATTACTTAATCGTGCACAGTTCACCGGTCAGAAGTCACACAGATATCCTCTACCAAAGCATGACTTCCAAATTCTTAATACACTTAAATTAAATTGTGTAACAATAAACAAAATTCTCTTAGAACAGACAGATGCATATTTATGTGTGCAATTCAGAAATACATTTACATTGACTATTGTAGAACTTAAAAACTTCCATTTACTCCCGTTAAAAACTTCCTGACCAATGAACACGTACTAAGTAAAATATATTTCTGGAGACTGATGACAGCACTCTTTTTAATTACTAGTGTTCCTTGCGAGTACTTTCAGGTCTTCGGAATGACGCCTGTTGCTGACAGAACCACAGAAGGAGTCTTTGTTTCTAAGATATTCCACTGTTCTTTCACGATCTGGGCCAATTCTTGGTATTTCTGGATCTTCGCCTGATACACTGCCGTAAGATTGCTAGTATCGACGACTGCCATGCCCACAAACCATACTTTTTTCCTGTTTTTATCCCAGTGTTATGTCAGGTCTATGTGGTGTGCTGTTCGATCTGTGAGTACATTTTGGTCCCAATACCACCATACAATAGTTGTTGTTTTCAAGCACATATTGTCCAATAAAATAATAATAATAATAATAATAATAATAATAATAATAATAATAAATTATTGCTCCACTTTACGTGCAAACCATTGTTGCCTTGAGTGATTTTGAGAACCCCCGCATCAGTGTATATATACAGAAAATAGGAAATAATAATAATAATAATAATAATAATAATAATAATAATAATAATAATAATAATAATAATAATAAGAAGAAGAAGAAGAAGAAGAAGAAGAAGAAGAAGAAGAAAATTAAAATACAGGTGGTAGGTGGTCCAGTGGCGCGGTGGCGAAGTTGGCAGCGCCGTGCAGGAGAGGGCGTTGCCGCCCTTCCCTGGCGAAGGGCCCGCCTGCAGACGGCAGGTGCCGCTTGGGGGATGGGCGACAGGTAAGGGCCCGGGCGAAGGGGCTTGGCGCGGGGGAGGGGGTGGGGGCGGTGGTGGGGCAAGTGCCAGGGGTGTGGAAGGTAGCGACTCTGCCACTCCAGCAGGCCGCACCGAAAGACGCGTGGCGAGATATATGAGACAAGACGCCGTGGAAACAGGTCGGTGAGCCTGCGCCACGAAATAAAAATGGGTCACTCGACATCTCCAAATGCCGAAAGCCACACTAGCAATAGGTCATTCAAAATACCTGTAAGCCCCACAAGCCGAGAGTCGAACTAGAGACCGAGTTTTTATATAATAACATATTTTTTGTTTTCCAATTTACCATTAACAAATTTCTATTCTTGGGGAAACGTCACCGTTCTAATACAATATCGCAATTTTTTCATTACATACTTTTACATATTTCGTACCCTATGCTGTTTGGAGGCATGTGACGTGCATGCATGTGACGTTTGGAGGATCAGTGCAAGTTTTATTAAGCTCCGGAAATTCTACCCTTGTTAGCAATTCAATTACGAATGCATAGCGAATGATGAAGCAATCCATAAAACAAGTCCTACATAAACAATTTATTGATAAAAACGGAACTTGAATTACAAAAAAAATTAATTAAATAAATTCTTTCAAAATATTATTATATTTCCTCCAAATTTGTATGTGGGCTCCATACAAGTAAGAGTAATTTCCAACACATTTTGTTTCATAGTTAATCTCCAATTAAAACAAAAATTGAGAAAAATTCTTTCAAAATATTATTTTATTTCCTTCAAATTTGTATGTGGGCTCCATACAAGTAAGAGTAATTTCCAACACATTTTGTTTCCTAGTTCATCTCCAATTAAAACAAAAATTCAGAAACTAGTTGGTTAACACACCTCTCACTGTTCAATCTTATAACCTCAGTGAGTTCTAGCGCTGTTTAGTGTTTACCTGCCGGCAAAGGGGGTTGAACTCGAGACATGACAAGACAGTTGAAGAAGGATGAATAAGGACGAAAGGGCACTTGGAGGAGAATGAATAAGGAACGGACACGAGGATGAATCAGGACCGGCCAAAAGAATGGCGAAACAGGACATACAGATGGAACACGGGCAGACCAAGATTCTGTCGGGGCAGGACATTAGAACTAGGAGTGGTACGGGACGGGTCGAATCGAATCGGAACGGATCGGGTCGGGTCGGGTCGGGACGGGACGGGCCGTGGCGGGGCACGGCGCATCGGGTCGGATCGATTGATTGATTGATTTTTTCGTGTTTCCGGGCGCGTCAACGGCTTCGGTCATTAGTCCCGTTAGTGTAGTGCATGCTTTTTGTCGGGAGACCGTCGGCTAGTGGGGTTTCCCCCTAACCAGGACTCTCCCACCAGCGGGGCACCGCCCCAGTCGGGACAAGCTCTAAGCTCCCGACCGGTCTCCCGGAATATGTGGTAGTGTAGTGCATGTTAGTGTAAGTGTGTGTCTAAGGGGAGAGGATAGGACAAGGAAGAGGAAGGGCAGATCGCGCGCGGTCCATGGCCCGTTTGGTAGGGCTCCGGCATTCGCCTGGTGTTGATCGGAGAAACCATGGAAAACTACCGATCAGAGCAGCCGGCCGCTAGAATTCTCCTCAGACAGCGACTGAATTGGTCGGGTCGGGTCGTGTCGGATCGGATCGGATCGGGTCGGGTCGGGTCGGGTCGGGTCGGGTCGGGTCGGGTCGTGTCGGGTCTGTTCGGAGCTGGTCGGGGCGGACCGGACCGGAACGGACGAAGCACAAGGGGGATTAAAGTCAACCCAGAAACGCGCCAAGAACAGTCGGAAAGACGCGGGACGGGACAGCACGTGCCAGTGAGACGGAGCGGCGACCTGGAGTGCGTTGCGGGGCGCCAGCTAAGGGCCGCGCCGGGAGCGCCCTTAGAAGTACGAAGGGCAGGAGGCACTCTCCGTTCTATAGACCCCTCAGCCCTGGAGGACGAGAAGGGTCTCGGAGAGCCGTAAGGCGAGACGAGCTGCCGAGAGGGAAAGCCACACGTGGGCGCCCTTAGATCATCGGCCCTAACTTCATCAAAGCGGTTGTGCCTCACGAAGTCGATACGCACCCACTACATTCACGATTGTACGACGCACCTAAATTCACAGGATGAGACATCATTAAAGAGTTTTTGCATGGAAACTTTTAGAAACGTTTTAGCAATCGACAACACTATCGATATCAATTGCAGCTGAAGTCGAGTTAAAGGTTTGCACAAATGGAAGAAGTTTGAAAATTGAAAAAGTTCCGAACTATGGTGAAAGAGTGCGCTTAATTCCCAAAATGCCTCTTCTTGATTCACATTTGTTCAACTAGAGCTGCTCAGCAACCACGAATCTGCATATATAAGTGTATTATTATACAACGATTATAATTTTAATAAATAACTAATTCCATATGCAGAGAAAATTATATCTACAGATAAAAGCTACCAACTTCAGGTTGAATCATGGGAATATAAATTTCGCAGCACACTATGCCCCATCAGAATTGGATAGAAATTCGACATAGCAAGACCGAGTGTTCGATTAGCATGCGATACACGTCGTCCACTAAATCCAATAGAATAGCAGGCTCCGCTATCACTTTTCTACAGAAAGTTCTGCGCCTCTTTCTTCTGAGGCAGTCGGTGCTGTCGCACCGTTTGCCAAACAAGCTTTAGTTATACTTTGTTTTTTGTAACCTGGCAGCTGAGGGTAGTATCTCCAAGATGGAATGTGAACGGCTTTTCGCGACACTCTCGGTCGTGCCGCTAGATGTCGCTGGATGTGCAGCACTGCTTGATACGGTCGCGATCATGTTACATCTTGCGGCAGGACAGAGAAGACGCAAAAAGTCGTGTCATATTCCATCTTGAAGATAATACCCTCAGCTGTCACGTTACGAAAACCCAAGTATAGGCATCCGGATATCTCTCTCTGCGACTCAGAGAATTGGGCAATTGCAACCCGCTGTTTGCCTCATCCCTCCTCCCCATTTCACTTTTGGCTTTCTGAGGAGGCATAGCTCCCCACTGCATCACGGGCAGTGGTTTGCGTCGGTGAAGGAGTAACTAATCTCGATAAGTTTCATTCATGAGTAACGCAAATAGATGTTTTCGAACACAGGTGTAGGTGGTAGAATCTTCCGAACTGTGTAAATTATAATACTTTGAATTTTGCATTAAATTAGGGAAGACCATGGTCCTTTTGACTCTCCTTGGAGTATCCCACAAAATACAATTGGGCTATGCCTTCTTGGAGATGCAGATAAAAGTCTTACGAAAAGTTGACCGGGCAAAGGGGCTATGTCTTCTTCGAGGCACAGGTAAATCTTGTGAAAAGCTGACCGTGGGCAATCGGGCTATGCCTTCTTGGACACACAGATAAATCTTGTGAAAAGTTGACTGCGTCCAATCGGACTATGCCTTCTTAGGGCATCGAGAGCGGTGGCTCAGTGCATCAACTGATGTCACCGCAGTGCCTCTGACCGGGAAGTCTTAGGATCGAGTCCCGACGGCGGTAGAATATTTGACACTAGCTTTTGAGCTAGGTCGAATTCAATCGCTGTCTGGAGGAGAATTCTAGCGGACGGGTGCTCTGATCGGTAGTTTTTCGTGGTTCCTCCGATCAACACCAGGCGAATACCGGAGCAGTACCCCAACAAACAGGCCACGGACCGCGCGCGATCTTCTTTCCTTCCTCTTTCTTGTCCCACCCTCACCCCTTACATACACACTTACACTAACGAGCACTACACTACCTCACATGCCGGGAGACCGGTCGGGGACTTGGAACTTGTCCCGGCTGGGGCGGTGCCCCGCTGGTGGGAGATACCTGCTTAGGGAAACCCCGCTAGCCGACGGTAGGTCGGCGCCGGATCTCGCCATTCAGCCGGGGAAGATCACCACCACCTCCCGATGAAAGAACATTCGCTATACTTACGGGACTAATGACCTCGGTAGTTGACGCGCCCCGTAATCACTAACAATCAATCAATGAATCCTTCTAATGGATACACGTTAAAGGCTCAGCAAAGGTTGACAGCGGAATACGTCCCCTGCGCAATGGGTCACTTCACGAGGCATTGCCATAGGGCTCCTGCACCGAACAGGGAACACGCGCAACATGAACATCGGACGCACTCAGCAAAAAGCGTCGCTTGCACGTGCGGAGTGCGGAGTGCGGAGTGTGGAGTGTGGAGTGTGGAGTGCGGAGTGTGGAGTGTGGAGTGCGGAGTGCGGAGTGCGGAGTGCGGAATGTGGAGTGCGGAGTGTGGAGTACGGAGTGCGGAGTGCGGAGTGTGGAGTGTGGAGTGCGGAGTGCGGAGTGTGGAGTGTGGAGTGCGGAGTGTGGAGTGTGGAGTGTGGAGTGCGGAGTGCGGAGTGTGGAGTGTGGAGTGCGGAGTGCGGAATGCGGAGTGCGGAGTGCGGAGTGTGGAGTGCGGAGTGTGGAGTGTGGAGTGCGGAGTGCGGAGTGTGGAGTGTGGAGTGTGGAGTGCGGAATGCGGAGTGCGGAGTGCGGAGTGGGGAGTGGGGTTCGGCGTCCTTGACGGCCGGATGGGATCAAGTGGGCGAGGAATGTCTGGCTGGGGCACTGACTCCGCGGAGTGCAAACTGTCATACGCCCGCAATTAGACGGGGGAGGGTGGTGGGAGGGGGGGGGAGGATTGCCGCGTACGCTGAGTTAACAGACAAAAACGAAGTTCTTGTGTTATACGCACACGTTTCCCTGTCGTCTCGCAGTGCGGGTTGTGGGGAGAGCAAGGTCACAGCAGAGAGCGACTGCCAACTGTTGTTGTACTAACTTTATGAGCATTCGCGCGTGGATACTCATTAATATAATAGCACACAATAGAGAATAAAGAGGCTAATAATGTATACTAAAAATTCACCATAGTAATGAAAATTATTGATAATATAATGAATACAATTGATAATAGAATATATAATGAGGCTAATAATATATACCAAAAATTCACCATAGTAATGAAAATAATTGATAATATTTTGATAAAATTGAATATTAATATGGCTTATTAGTGAGATTCTGCGATGAAGTGTCACCAGATTTTAAATAATACTGTCGACAGCTCTTAAATAATATCCAGAAGAACAATAATTCCGAAAAAATGCATGTAAAACACAGAAAGAGCCCTGTCCGAAGCGTTAAACAACAAAGAACACACTCAGCACAGAAAGGAAAAGCGAAAATCTCGATTAATTAGAATACAGCTGCACGCAGTCCTCCCTGCAATCAAGGGTCGTTCCGCGTGAGGTCTTCGATCAGTCGATGCATAGTCGTGCTGCTCTAACACTAGGGCAACTCAGTCGCCAAGACTTGTGCGAATAGAAAACTTGCCTACCTATACGTCAACCGCACGTTTATGCATCGTCCTTACATACTACTGTGACATTCATCAGGTATTGATCGAAGAAAGCAAGGAAAACTCCCGATCAGAGCAACCGACCGCTGGAATTCTCCTCCAGACAGCGGCTGAATTCGACCGTACTACCTAGCTAGTTGAAAATACGCCTTCTTCCGGACTCGAAACCTAGGACCTCCCGATCTAAGACACAGCAGTAGGAATAACAGCAACAGTAGTAGCCCTGAGCCACATCAGCACCTCCGAATTACTACCTGTACGTCAACCGCACGTTTATGCATCGTCTTTGGTTACAACTGTCACATTCGTCAGGTATTGATCGAAGAAACCAAGGAAAACTCCCGATCAGAGCAAGCGGCCGCTGGAATTCTCCTCCAGACAGCGGCCGAATTCGACCGTACTACCTAGCTAGTTGAAAATACGCCTTCTTCTGGACTCGAAATCTAGGACCTCCCGATCTAAGACACAGCAGTAGCAGTAACAGCAACAGTAGAAGCCCTGAGTCACATCAGCAACTCCGAATTACTACCTGTACGTCAACCGCCCGTTTATGCGTCGTCTTTGCTTACTACTGTCACATTCGTCAGGCATTGAACGCAAAAACCAAGGAAAACTCCCGATCAGAGCAACCGACCGCTGGAATTCTCCCCCAGACAGCGGCCGAATTCGACCGTACTACCTAGCTAGTTGAAAATACGCCTTCTTCTGGACTCGAAACCTAGGACCTCCCGATCTAAGACACAGCAGTAGCAGTAACAGCAACAATAGTAGCCCTGAGCCACATTAGCACCTCCGAATTACTACCTGTACGTCAACCGCACGTTTATGCATCGTCATTGCTAACTACTGTCACATTCGTCAGGTATTGAACGCAGAAACCAAGGAAAACTCCCGATCAGAGCAACCGACCGCTGGAATTCTCCTCCAGACAGCGTCCGAATTCAATCCTAGCTAGTCGAAAATACGTCACATCTTCAGGACTCGAAACCTAGGACCTCCCGATCTAAGACACAGCAGTAGCAGTAACAGCAACAGTAGTGGCCCTGAGCCACGTCAGCACCTCCGAATTCCTACCTATACGTCAACCGCACGTTTATGCATCGTCCTTACATACTACTGTGACATTCATCAGGTATTGAACGCAGAAACCAAGGAAAACTCCCGATCAGAGCAAGCAGCCGCTGGAATTCTCCAGCCAGCGGATGGATTCGACCCTACTATCTATCGAGTCGAAAATCCGCCACAGTCTCGAACCCTAGGACAACCCGGACATAGACACAACGTCAACCCTGCGCCACTTCAGCCGGTCAGAGCTACAGGATTCCTCCGGCTACGCCAACCGCACGCTTGTACCTCGCGCACACACACACACAGGACGCGGGAACGAGCAGGAAAGCGCGCCTTTACATACTCCTCCCCCCAGTGGCGAGGCTGCTTCCTCGTGCCTGCGTCACACCCACGCCTCGGGCCATGCACGACCTCCCTCCCGTGCCGGTCGCTTAGCCCGGCCAGACCGCGGCGGGCGGGGCCCTCTCCGGAGGAATCCAGCGCTGGAATTTGACGGCCCCCGACGACCCCGCCTCCCCTTTCGGTCCATCTCCCTCTCGACCGCCACTGGCTCCGCCCTCGGACGGTGGCTTCGCCCGCGCTGCGCCCGCCCGTCCTGCTGGGGATGAACCCGTGATGAAAAGGCATGGGTGAGCTAAACTCCGATTAACTAACACAGATTTAGCGGGTTCGATGCTATAACAGCGCGTCGAGCTGTTGAACCCAAGTTTGCGGGTACCCACGATGAAAAGGCATGGGTATACTCCGATTAACTACAACCGATTAGCGGGTTCGGTGCTATAACGGTTAGTGTGCCCGACTGTTTTACTCACGTTTGCGGGTACCCACGATGAAAAGACATGGGTGAGCTATACTCCGATTAACTACAACCGATTTAGCGGATTCGGTGCTATAACGGTTAGTGTGCCCGACTGTTTTACCCACGTTTGCAGGTACTCACGATGAAAAGACATAGATGAGCTATATTCCGATTAACTACAACCGATTTAGCGGGTTCGGTACTATAATGGTTAGCGTGTCGGGCTTTTTTACCCACGTTTACGGGTACCCACGATGAAAAGACATAGATGAACTATATTCCGATTAACTACTACCGATTTAGCGGATTCGGTACTATAATTGTAAGCGTGCCGAGCTGCTAAACCCAAGTTTGCGGGTACCCACGATGAAAAGGTATGAGTGAGCAATACTCCAATTAACTACAACCGATTTAGCGGGTTCGGTGCTACAACGTTTAGAGTGCCGGACTGTTGAACCCAAGTTTGCGGGTACCCACGATGAAAAGACATGGGTGAGCTATACTCCGATTTACTAGTACCGATTTAGCGGGTTAGGTAATATGACGGTTACCGTGTAGGGCAGTTGTTCTCAAGTTTGCTGGTACCCACGATGAACAGACATGGGTGAGCTATACTCCGATTTACTAGTACCGATTTAGCGGGTTAGGTACTATGACGGTTAGCGTGCCGGGCTGTTTTACCGAAGTTTGCGGATTCATACTCGCTTGAAGCCATGCATTTTTTAGGGCGAAAAAACGCTTTGTACGCCTTCCTTAGGAGGGGAAGTAGAGTTCGGTGTCTCAGGTAAATTTACTACACATAGAAGATCATCAAGCCTAAAAGAAGCCTCTGAGCTAAATTCAAAATCGCCTGATTGATATCGCCTCGGAAACACCTTTCTCCGCCAGAGGTGAAAGGAGCGTTGAGAAATTTGCGTTGTCAGACGGAAGAGCGGGTTTGATGGCCCAAGTAAAACAAGCCTCAAATAAAATAAGGCTTCAAGTAAAATAAAGCTTCAAGTAAAATAAGTCTCAAGCCAAATAAGGCTTCAAGTAAAATAAGCCTCAAATCAAATAAGCCTGAAGCAAAATAAGACCTCAAGTAAAATAAGGCATTAACCCATGAGGATGAACCCATGATGAAAAGGCATCCGATTAACCATTAAAAATTCACGACCGTGAAGTTGAAATGGGATACGTGGAACACGGGATATAGTCGGAGTGAATTAACACATTGAAACATAGTTTGTTTCGGAAAACAGTCGACAATAGTGAACTTCTGGAGACTAACATTTTTGGTTCGCTAAAACCGATGACATCAAAATTAAAGAGAATTTCTTCGTAACGATTGATTTTATTAATATAGTGATATAGTACAATACATTAAGAGCACGAATTCAAAATTTCAATAATTTATTTGTCCTTAAAAAACCAATTATAGAAAATGATAGAAAATCCTCACAAAATAAAAAGTTATGTCACAACTAATTGTATTTATAAATATACAATTTTACTATCATTATCGTAATCGTAGTATATATGCACTGCATATTCATGACGAGTTTAATCACATTAAAGAAGTGTTTTCTATTTTTTTATTTTATTTCTTTTAGTTTTTGGAAATTGGTCGACGTGTGAACAACAGGATTGACTTTAGAATTTTGATTAATTGTGTATTTTATTGTACAACAACAACAGCAACAACAACAATAATAATAATAATAATAATAATAATAATAATAATAATAATAATAATAATAATAATAATAATAATAATAATAATAATCTTGTAACAAGAAATACAATATTTGTTTTTTACCTCAGAGAAAACGGACACTGCCTCACTTCGCGTTTATCTTTTCCTTTTTGTTTCTGACGTTTTTGTTCGTACCTCGATCCGGCCTCTTTTTCACGGAACACTGTCTCGCAATTTCATTTTCTCTCTCTGAGCCATTCATTCATTTTTTCCGTCTCATGGGCTTTACTTCTTACGATCCAGGCTGGCAACCCGAGAGCCGGGTCAAAACGCCACGGAGATCCGCAAAGAAAGACATATTCCGGTCGTTCTGTTGCTCACAATGGATCGTTGGTGACATCTCGGTAAAGCATCCACTTCAATTGGATTTTATGAACAACTCTGAAGATAGAATTAACAGGAATATCAAAAATACAAGCCAATATTTTCCTTGTTGTTTTCATGTTCAAGAGAACATCTCACACTTTAAGGTAAAGAAATATATTTCTGTCCACAACTATGCAAAGAAGTTGTATTCCCTGAAGACAGCTAGTTGTCCATTTTACAATCCAGAGTACAAAAATACAGAATACCAGATACGAGTATATGATTTTCCACAAATGAGGCTTTTTAGTATAAAGTACCTCATTTATTTTTTCTCATTCTCATTCACCTCCCTTTTAAATATATAGTAGTGAATATCGAACCTCGTTAACTGGCGATATTCGATAAATCAAAGTACTCAACAACTCGTAGTATTTGATAACCCTTAACTTTCTTTTCTCTTGTAATGATTCAGTTAATGTAACGACTCGTAATTAGGTGTTATATTTCGTCCATATATGACGCCAATATCTTACAATATAGATTCTGTCTACTGGAATAGAAAAACACAGTTTGGCAATCATTGATGACATCGAGACCACCGATATGAGAAGACGGATGAACATCAACAAGCAGAAAGGAAATTTTAAAAAAATAAGGAAGAAAAACAAAAGTTCTTGAGTGATGATGTAAAGTTAGTAGAACACCCTATTCGGAATGGTGTAATTAAGTGGAGTATTTGATGTAACAGATGCAAAGTCGTATTGGTGATATATTGATTGGAGACAGTACTACGAAAATAAATAGACTTAAATATTTGGGAGTGTGGATTCAGATAATTGTATGTATGGAATTGGACCGAAAGGAAGGACTTGTGTTATTTTAAAAGGTGAAGAAGACACATACATGTATGGTTATTTAAAATTGTGAAGTTAAGCAAACATTACGTTATTATTTGCGTTTTAAAAAAATTGTATTTTTTAAAATTATGAATATATGTTATTTTCTATTTTCAATTTTAAAGCGTATTAATTTAATATTTTGAGAAAGAACCTTATTCAAATCTATGCTGTGTACCATAGAATCATCGGGCCTGAACAAATATTAAACGGAGGTTTTTGTTTTCCCTATAAGGAAGATGTATTCTATTTTTGATTAATGAAAAAGGTACAAACAATCTCAATAGTGAGATGACTCTGCCAGAAATAGTAAAATACATTGTACTCAATTTCTGATGCAGAAAGAAGGAAATAAAACAAAAAGAAAAATACCCAACAAATAAATTATGACACAAAACTTAAAAGTTGAGAAGAATGTACGCTAGAATGGGTTGTACATAGAGATAGAATGATGGATATATAGGTGACACGATATATAGATAATAGGTACAGATAGTACGATAGAATGAAGGTACATATATTCGACATTTTATTTCCTTTCATAACTTTGCTCACCAACATCAATGCCAAACCGATGACAAAATTCATTCCATTATTTTTCATACCGGACGGAGAAACTTTCTCCAAACATTGCGAATGAAAACGCGAATATCGTGATCGTTAAAAAAAAATGCGTTTGGTGGGTCAACTGAAACGCCGTTCGTGGAAGCGTTGCCATCCTTAACATGGCCGTCTCGCGTTGCCCGCTACTCAGTCCGGCGTATCGCATTTCGCGAAAATATGCCCGGTCCCTCCACCCACACACCGCCCCCGCGCCAAACGAGAGCAGACAGCTGAGGACACAGCAGCGGATGCTCTGTATAAATAAAACACCCGCGCGGGTCCCGGCCGCGGATGTACGCATTCGCGTCAGGAAAAAGGGTGGTTTCAAAATCTCCAATAGTGGAGACGGGGGGAAAAGTCACTAAAGAAGTCATTCACGCTCAAAAAAACGTGTCTCTCTTATCTGTTTCTTTTACTCATTCCCCCTAAAGTACTGATATGTATTTTCGTATTATGTTCTTGTTCTTTGGCTCGACAGTCCGCTGACAGACGATGGAGTGGTAGGTGAGCTCCGATGGAATAACACGTCTATGTTGTTGGCCGAATGACTAGTTTTAGAAGCAGGAAAATTTGTAATAGAAAAAAGGGGCTGATAGACAAATCTTAAATAGGAAACCCTGATAATAAGAATCTCCAAAATGTTAAATATCGAGATATGAAATAATTCGAGATATCAATGTTTGAGTAATGATTCCCATATAGCACGAGGAACCCGTTATCTGGAATAAAACGAGTTATCGAATATTTCGACATTAAGAAGTACGAGTATTATTACAAACCGTGTACAAAACGAAGAATAACAAATAAATTTAAATCCCGCTAAAGAATTCGAGATATCCACATTCTATATATGACCCACTGCCCATGGGAATTATGATATACAGAACACGCAAGTGAAAAAGTTCGGGTGTAGAACGGGCTACGGGCCTTGGCCGACCAGCGGTGACCCAGCCTGTCGACCATGGGATAGGGGTTCGTGTGGTTAGCACAACGACATCCCTTCACCGTATATACTAGTCTTCATAACTTTAGGGTGGGCTTTCTCATCGTCACACAGCAGTAAGCACTAGCACATTTGAAAGGAAAGTGCACAGGAATTATTTGCCTCGGCCGTGAATCGAACCCCGGAGTTGCGCCGTGGAAAGCGAGCACGTTAACCAACGAGCCACCGAGAGAGGCGTATTTCCGAATTCTAGTTATGAAAATTCGAGTTATCGAGATATTACAGTATCTTTATATCTTATGGTAGATATTATTTAATAACTAGCTGAAGTACCATAAGTTGCTCAGATGTTAGTTAATTACAATCCTTTATTACACACGAAAAAGATTGGATTCTATGAATATTGTACTCCCGACTTGCCCCGTTTGCGGCTTCGGTAATTTAACGGATATCGTATCAGGCTATTACACCCAAATTTGCAGGTTCAACCTCGATCGAAGCAGTGGATTTTTAAGGGTGAACAAATCCTTCTTCACCTTCCTTCACAGGAGCGGGGTAAAGCCTGCTGTAGCATGTTGTAGATTTACTTTATGTAAAAAATCCCATGCCGAAAGGAAGCCTCTAAACTAAATTTAAAACCGCATGTTTTGTCGCCCGAATGATACCTTCATTCTCCGCTAGAGAGTGAGAGCGACGAACCAAGTTTTGCGTGGTCACGGAATCCGAGTGACGCGAGTACGGGCATAGGACGTTCGAGCATCGGAAGTTCGAGCATCGGAAGTTCGAGCATCGGAAGTTCGAGCATCGGAAGTTCGAGCATCGGAAGGTCGAGCATCGGAAGTTCGAGCATCGGAAGGTCGAGCATCGTAAGTTCGAGCATCAGATCGAGCACCGGAAGTTCGAGCATCGGAATTTCGACATCGGAAGTTCGAGCATCGGAAGTTCGAGCATCGGAAGTTCGAGCATCGGAAGTTCGAGCATCGGAAGTTCGAGCATCCCGGAAGTTCGAGCATCGGAAGTTCGAGCATCGGAAGTTCGAGCATCGGAAGTTCGAGCATCGGAAGTTCGAGCATCGGAAGTTCGAGAACCGGAAGTTCCAGCATCGGAAGTTCGAGCATCGGAAGTTCGAGCATCGGAAGTTCGAGCATCGGAAGTTCGAGCATCGGAAGTTCGAGCATCGGAAGGTCGAGCATCGGAAGGCCGAGTAACGCAAATTAGAATTAATGAAATCCGCAAACATGTTACGACACCAATAAACGCCAGTTGGTGATCCACTTATCGGCATATATGTAGGACAATTTGTAATTGAAGTGAAACCAATTATTCAGATCTTCGCCGCAGAAACGTCGTCAACAAACTGCTTTTGTGAGGTAAAAAGGACCCCTTCCGGCGATCGCAAACACGTCCCAACCAAGTGGGGTACCCCGCACCTCTCCCCCTACGCCCACCCTCGAGGAAAAAGCCTTTGTCATCTGATCGTCGGGCCCCTCTGTTATGCATGAATTGGCAGATCGAGAATTGGCAATAGGTCATTGGCAGTTCGAGCATTGGGAAACTCATCTCCCACAATTGCAAACCCTCACAATTGCAAACCCTCACAATTCAAATTCTAACAATTGCAAATTCGAGGATTATTGAAGTTCTACAAAAACACTAGTAATACCTTTGGGATACATATCTGGACGTGTAATGTAGGCAGGCAATTTGTCATTGAAACAAACCAATCATTCACACATCTTCTCGCCGCAGGAAACGTCGCCAGCAAACTGCTTCCGTGATGTAGGACCCCCCTTGCGGCAATCGCAAACACGTCCCCAGCCAAGTTGCGTACCCGCTCCAACCACACCCTCCATCTCTCCAGACGCCGCCTTGTATCTCGATGGCCGCCCCCCTCATTATGCGCTACAGCGCCCGGGCTTCGAGTAACGAGGAGGCGACCCGTGTCCTCACACAGCCGCAACTCATCGCCCTCAGTCGTCCAGCCCCCCCCCCCCGGCCTTGCCCTCTTCCCCCCTGCCGCAGCGGGAAGGGGGGTCGATCCCGGGTCCCCAGCGAGGGCGGCGCGACACGTCCTCGGGGCCACGGCGTCGCCGGGGCCGGGCCACGCAGATAGCGCCACTGAGGTCCCCATGGGGCGCAGTGGGAGCATAGGGCACATTTGCTGAGTGAAATTACTGACAAGACTTGAGACCAGCAGCCCCGTGAGCAGGGATATAGCTTTTCTGAGAGGCGGTTCCGGGTTCGATTGCCCGCCGGGGCAAAACTTAAATTGTAGCTCTCCAAAACAAATTGTCTCAAATTCTATAGCTTTTTATTCATCATCATCTTCTTCATCATCATCTTCATCTTCTTCTTCTTCTTCTTCTTCTTCTTCATCATCATCTTCATCTTCTTCATCATCATCATCATCTTCTTCTTCTTCATCATCATCATCTTCATCATCATCTTCTTCTTCATCATCATCTTCTTCATCATCATCATCTTCATCATCATCATCTTCTTCATCATCATCTTCTTCTTCATCATCTTCTTCTTCTTCATCATCTTCTTCATCATCATCATCATCATCATCTTCTTCTTCATCATCTTCTTCACTTCACGGCATAGGTGACTACCTGTTCCGTCCTCAGAGTTCATCTCCGTCTTTTCCTTGGTCTTCCTCTTGGTGCGTAATACAAAGCTGCCTTTGGAAGTTATTATAACTCATTCTCTTCACATGCTCTACCCATCTTTGCTTATAGGCTTGCGTTCTAGAATTATTTACTGTCACTTGCAGTTCTTTTCTTCATCTCGGCGAGGGCGGCGCTACACGTCTTTGGAGCTAGGGCATCGCCGTGGCCGGGCCACGCAGATAGCGCCACTGAGGTCCAGCGAGAGCATAGGGTACATTTGCTGAGTGAAATTACTGACAAGACTTGAGACCAGCAGCCCCATGGACAGCGAGATAGCTTTCAATATTCAAGATATCCAGTTTTTTTTCCTAGGGCTTTTATCCAGCCGACAGCCGGTTGCCCTTTACGTCCCGAAGGGACGCATATTCGACCATACACTAGACAAACACTTGCGGGCTCCTCTGATCTGGGGTCAGCAGAACGCGAGGCCCTTCGCGACAACACACTCACAAAGTCAAGGGACAAACAGCCATGCCCAAGGCGGGACTCGAACCCGCGACCCTTCGGACCGAAGCGCTGAGTCGGTACTCGCTCTTAGCCACCTCGGCCATCCAGGTCGGCTATCCAGGTTTTGCTTTTCAAAATATTGGAAGGACGATGATAAATGAAACGTGATTCAAAGGAAATTGTAAGAAAATTCACCCACCCAAAATTCGAAATATCAAAGAATTGGATTTTTCTAGGGACAGCTCTTCCAAATAACACGACGATCCACGACATACGCAGGTCTATTTTGAGAAAACACCTGTACAAAAAAAACTGTGCTGCTTATTTAAAATATTTCGGTTTCCTACGACTCTACTCCACTTCGAATTTAATTTCATGAATGAACGGCCATTCTTTTCAAAAAGATGCTATTTGTTCAAAAAAGTTGATCTTAGGTGAATATACGACGTGTTCTTTGAAGCTACCTTCTATCCCTTTAATTTTCACTTATACTACATTTAAGAGCTTATTTCGAGCACTGTAAATTAACGTTCAAAGCCAAATTCCTTTCACACTAACATATTTCTTTTCCCGTCCGAAATACAAACACAAATCATCAAGCGTTGCTAACTGATAAGTACAAACGACCAAAAATTCATCTTTAATAATCCCATCCTATTAACCTAAAAATAGTCATCCCTTAAACAAAACAAAAAGCAGATTCACTTTCAACGCAACACTAAAAACTCGCTTTGTTCTTCCTCCCCAACAAAACTTATCGTTCCGTCGCGCAAAAGAAATCTTCCTCCACATTTCATCTCGCAGCAGCACAGAACAAGCACATCGTCGCCTCGCCGTCTGCTCTCTTTCTTCCTTTCTAGCGAGACCGTCTTGCTGCTCCTCCTAAGGCGATTTGCCGACGCTATCGCCGGGAAAAAGATATACCTTGCCTTAATACGTACGCACTTTCCCTTTTCACTTTTTTTTTCTTTTTATTTTCCCGCCTCCTCGCGTGGCGCTTTGCGTCTTTTCTTGTTCGTCTTCTTACAGGGGTGGCAAGACTTGGCCGGCTGGTCTGAAGTGGCACTAACACTAAGGTGGTCACAGTGGAAGCGATTGTGGCCGGAATTTCGGTCGGCCGTCATCTGACGTTTCTGTCCGATATGCCCGATTCGTTCAATAGATTGATTGATTGATTCATTTTTTCATGCTTCCGGGCGCGTCAACTGCTTTGGTCATTAGTCCCGTGAGTGTAGTGCATGTTTTTTCTCGGGAGATGGCGGTGATCTTCCCCCGCTGGATGGCGAGATCTGGCGCAGACCTACCGCAGGCTAATGGGGTTTCCCTCTAACCACGACTCTCCCACCAGCGGGGCACCGCCCCAGCCGGGACAAGCTCTAAGCTCCCGCCCTGTCTCTCGGAATATGTGGTAGTGTAGTGCATGTTAGTGTGTGTGTGTGTGTGTGTGAGGGGAGAGGATAGGACAAGGAAGAGGAAGGACAGATCGCGCGCGGTCCGTGGCCCGTTTGGTAGGGTACTGCTCCGGAATTCGCCTGGTGTTGATCAGAAAAAACACGGAAAACTACCGATCAGAGCAGCCGGCCGCTAGAATTCTCCACCAGACAGCGACGGAATTCGACCTAGCTGCAAAGCTAGTGTCGAAAATTCAGCCGCCTTCAGGACTCGAAACTAGGACCTCCCGGTCAGAGGCGCTGCAGTGACATCAGTTGATGCACTGAGCTACCGCTTCCGGTCCGATTCGTTCAAACACGGGCGAGTAAATGGAAATGGGCATAATGAGCCCCAACGACCTTCTCTGAAGGAATTCGGAAGCATCGGCTGTCGGACGAAGATCTGTTTCGTTCGATTTTGTCGGTTCCAATCGTCCGAAACCAGTTGGAGAGTCGAAGCTATATGTAATACCAAGGCTACCTCCAAACTTTCACCAAGGAGATCCGGGTTCGATTCCCGTCGAATCTCATGCGGAATTTGTTCCAACAAAACGAGTTTGGTTGCTTCACAAGGGCTAGTCCAACCCCTGTGAAGTGTCCTCAACCCTACCCCTATCCTTATTCCTTCCCAATTCTGGCCGCTGGGTAGTGACACAGGGGCACCTGGAGTAAGAGGCGCGTACGCGGAGATGCTACCTGGCGGTCCTCTTGACAATAGACTGCGACGAGACGTGACGAACAGAAATATATACAGTAACGGAGGATTACTCCAGATTATACGTAGAAAGTAACGAAGGATTACTCCAATAGCGCACAACACCCAAGAAGGGGTTCGGAGACGCGTTGAGTCGTGAGTTGACGCAACAAATGTGAATAAAATTAAAAAAAAAAAAAAAAAAAAAAAAAAAAAAACATGCAGATTGTTTTGAGAGTGCCTCTCTAAATGTTTCAAACAATCAACTCAGGAATTATGAGAATATTTGGAGGATTTCGGATGCAATATTCGGGTGAATTTCGAATGAAATCGGACTCGCAATCGCCCAATAGCGATCGATTGATATTTCTGTTCCACTGTCATCATAGCCTAATATCTACTATTACTGGTATTCGCTCCATGGACCTAGAATACAAAGACTCATCGGTAGAGGCATGGTATTAACACTCGAAAGCGACAAACACTCAAATGAAGCAATTTTGAGTTCAATTGATGGATTTCAGAATCCCTTCCTTCCACGAATATTCATCGGAACACAGTGCTTTAAAGTAAAATTGTAGTTTTTTCGCTTTCGACACGAAATTGTCGCGATATCCACGAACTTGTTTACCTGATATGTTTCATTGTATTTGTATTTTTTCCCACAATTGTTTGGTAGACAGCTAACGAAAACATAGGACACAAGGTGGACTCTCATTTCTTGGAAGTAATTTCCGAGCCATTTTTCGGATTTCCATTGAATTTTTAAAATATTTTTTTCTTGATAAAATTTGTCATTTCACATTACTTAAAGAAAATATTACAGCTAACTTCATACAAATTTGTCAGCTAACTGATTTCGCTGCGACAAAGTACAAATTAACAACACTTTTTCAGCAAATAAGAAAAAAAAACTCTCTACTAAAGTTTTTTGGCGGAACCTGATATACTTTTATTGAGCTCTTAACATGTTCTCTGACTTGTAACGATTCTTTTGAAAAGTCCCTAATTTTTTTTTCTTGAATTTTCCAAAGCAATGAAATCTACTGATTTTTTTTCGAATATTCCATGTTTTCCATCAAGTGGGCTAACCTGAGTCACCAATCAGAAGGCCGAAGGCCGCATAGTTATCTTTCATGTTCTGCGCGCAAAGGAAATTAGACGTATAGATCTGCAATTTTTTCGTCCCATTCCCAGAACACGCTGTCCAGGCCACACTTCACTCAACGCAATGTTACCAACCCCTTTCACACGGACCTTCATTCTCGCACCTTTTCCTTCCATCCTACAAGCCCCGCGTGAGCGAGGTGTTCCGTGTGCTTTATTGTTTAGGGGAGGCTCGGCAGATGGCGCGCTCCTCGCCCTTGCCTTCAGTTTTATTCCCTTTTTTTTACCGCGCAGTTCATAAAGATACACGTGTGTATATCTCCCGCCCAACGTACCGCTGAACCGTTTCCCATTCTATTCGTGCAGGCCCCGACCGCCGAAGACAAATTGTGCCTTTAAGGCACGATCGAGACACTGCAGGTTGTGTACTTTACGAAATGTGACGATACATTACGATACTTATGTTACAGCTTTATTTTTTTTATTTACACAATGAAAATTTACATTATATTTCATTCCGAAATAATAAGTAAATATGATAATTAATTGCTTATACAATATCAAAATAAAATACAATGATCAAAGAAACAATAACTTGCAGAAAAGTCCCCCATTGGTACTTTCCAGGATCAATACACAAGAACTTTAACAGAAAAGAGAAACAAAAATTAGAATAACACAAAAAGGAGAATTATTTTTGTGTTGTGTACGTCAAATACTAAAGCGGTAAGAAAGTTGCAAAGGGAAAGTTCTATTGAGGCGAAATATTTCTTGACTATTGTCTAAAAGGTTTAGGGCTAGATGATTTGGATGGGTTTCCAGGCGCTTATTGTAGTTTAGGCTAATTTATTGTATCTTCTCTTGAATTGTTTGAATATTGAGGTCTTTGTGAAACGTTAAAATACAATGCGTTACGATTGTTACAGTACTTCCGGTACGTTACAATACATACAGTAATTCAAGATAGTTAAGGAACGTTACGACAGCTAAGAACTTTAAAAAAGTTACGATACTTGTAATTCGTAACAACGATTGCGGTACATTACGACTGTTCAGGTACCTAGCGAAATTTCGATAACTTTACAACAGTTAACGTACGTTACGACGATTACCGTACATTGCTACTGTTCAGGTACTTTAGTTCAATTACGTTACGTTGCGTTATTTACGATTATTTTGCTAGTTACGATTTGTTACACTACATACAGAAATTTAAGATCCTTACCAAACGTTACGAATACCCACGATATGATTCGATATATATATATATATGTGTGTGTGTGTGTGTGTGTGTGTGTGTGTGTGTGTGTCTGTGTCTGTGTCTGTGTGTGTGTGTGTGTGTGTGTGTGTGTGTGTGTGTGTGTGTGTGTGTTACGATCATTAAAGGAAACTCAACACATTTGACACCAGAGAGATATTGTGTAATATACATATTTCATAATTTATAGACATTTTTACATTATTTCATAATTGATTTAAATAATAACTTAAAATTATTTTAACATTACAGATTGTCGGGACTTTTTGCCCAGCGAAGCGTAGCAAACAGCAATCGATATCTATATCTCGACCCCTCGTAACGAGCGCACCGAAATCTCGAGATCCTACAAACACTATCCAGTGCCGTTGGCAAGCCCGGCTTCTGTACAACTGACGCAAGCCCGGCTTCTGCACAACCGACGCAAGCCCGACTTCCGTACAATCGACGCAAGCCAGGGTTGCGAACGATGCTTGCAGGTATATAGGAATATTTGTGTTCACCCTTTTCCAACACCATACACCTTTGCAGGCAGGACACGCCACCCTTCCCACTCTCCATGTATTTCGTGCCGACCTGCACACGCCTGCGGCAGTTCTCACACGATGAAGTCTGCCGCCTACACCTTCATCGTCCGTGCGGGGGACAATTCGCACCTTACGCAGCCTAGTAAATAGCAATCGACAGCAATCGCTCGACCACTCAACACCACTTATACTAGAGTGCGCACAGTAGTCGCATTTACATTAAATTAATTTTTTTTTTTTTTTTTTTTTTTTTTTACATTTGTTGCGTCAACTCACGACGCAACGCGTCTCATAACCCCTTCTTGGGTGTTGAGCGCTATTGGAGTAATCCTCCGTTACTTTCTACATTAAATCTGGAGTAATCCTCCGTTACTGTAGATATTTCTGTCCGTCACGTCTCGTCGCGGTCTGTTGTCAAGAGGACCGCCAGGTAGCATCTCCGCGTACGCGCCTCTCACCACGCGCTCCTGCGTCACTACCCAGCGGCCAGAATTGGGAAGGAATAAGGATTGGGGTAGGGTTTAGGACACTTCACAGGGGTTGGACTATCCCTTGTGAAGCAGCCAAACTCGTTTTGTTGGAACAAATTTCACATGAGATTCGACGGGAATCGAACCCGGATCTCCTTGGTGAAAGGCGAGCGACTTTGCTGTATGCCACGAGATGGCCACATTTACTTTAAAATTACTTTACTTACTAACATTTACTTTAAAATAATGCAGAAATGTTTAACACTGTGCGAAAACCCATAACTTCACTAACTCATAGCTGTGCGCATGTGCTCGTCAAAAAGAAGCGAGTAAATCGGGTAATTGGGTTTTATTGAGATATTAGCACTATGGCAGGAAATTGAAATGATCTATTGCATGGAATACATTTTGAAGACTTGCTCCAAGAAATATAATTTTGCAATGAGAACAACGATTCAGTAACAAATTTGCGTTCCTTAACAGTACTCCCTAATTATACTTAGGAATATTGTGTAGATAATTATCTACATGCGTCAATAACTTCCTAGAGAAAGAAGTCATGAAAATATATTCTTCGTTACGTATACTCTGTCTTTTTCTTTTACAATTAACGGTTAAAACAATGTCTAAAAAAGGAACTGTCTAAATAATATTAGCACTCACCGCCGATGGAATGCCATGTTGACAACATTCAGAAATGAAGCTGCAACTCACCTGGAAAAAAAAGAATGTACGGCATTAATTCGTGAAACTGTAATAAAAGTTTTGGAGGAAATGTGACCCGATATTGACCATAATTACTTTACTTTGATTTTTAATTTTCCGTTTTGTTCCAAACACACACGCACACACAACTCCCAAAGGCTAAAATTCCAAGAGTAAGCAGCACACTATACTTTGTCACCAAGGGAAGTGACAGTAAAACAGGAGTAGGGATAATCTGTATTGCACTGCAACTCCTATGAAATGTAATGAGACGAATTTAAATATGCTGTCAATTTTGGACAGAGCTCTTGGAATCCGCTAAGCACAGAGTGGCGGCAGTCTTCATTTCATTGCATTGAACGTTGGTTGGATCCAAAGCTTCAGAGCAGACTGCGGTCTGCCCTTCCAAACCCAATCGTAACATTAAGAAAAAAAATCATTCTCAACTGTCTCTCTCTTTCAGTAACAATGTACAGAATTCCACATTCAATTTTCTTGCAGACAATCTCTGCAATAATTAGAATCCAAATTTCGCAAAACCATTTCTTGGAATAATCGAAAGTATCCAATGATGCATTCACAAGGTAGTCGTGACACGTTACGGTACTGGCAGATCGAAATAAGCACAGAAACTTTACATGGTTCTTGACACACAATGTAATGCTTCTGATCCGAGTTAACACCCCCAGCCTGTGTCCCGACATGCAGGAGGGTGGGTGGCGGAGTGTCTTGATTTGATTGCACCCGCAGCTTGCTACACCCCAGGCGGGGCCCAAGTAGCCTGCGGGTGAATTTACCCCCACCCCCACCCCTTCCTCGCAGGACTAATGAGGGACGATAGGCCCAGTAAATTGCAACCACAATTTAAATAGAAATTCATGAAAAACAGCATTACATTTCCAAACAGGCCAACACAGTAATTCGAATTATCACTTGTTGATTGATTCAGATATTGATTTTTGCTTCGAGATATTATATTCATCAGTAAGTGTCAATTTGAAAATCACGATTTTTTCCAAAATCCAAATGATATATCTTTGACCCCGGTAAATAAGCTGATAAGTCAACAAAACGAAATTTTACAGCAGAGCAAAAAACTACTTTAAACTAATGCTGTAAATCAGGGATTAATGATATTAAGACAAAACCTATGCACACATAGTTTTATATTAATGTCACCTTCGTTGGAATCCATCATTTACTTCAGTTGAAAGTTGGTTTTTGCTCCCCTGTAAAACTAAGGGTTTATGACGCAGTAGTTTACAGAAATGTTCTGAGTAACAGCATTATAAATATGCGCTTTTTCTGTACTTGTTGCTAGTGTGTAACTTGTTAAGAAATTATTAATATATGGGAGATCTGTGTGTTGGGGGTCAAAGATATACTGGGATCAAAGTTGTTCATGTTCACCGGGATCAAAGATATATTCACTAATGATTTTAATACTAGTTTCGTGGAAAACTTTTCTTATCCAATGTCACTCGCAATTCCAATAACGCAAAATCAAATTAACGAGTCCAGCACATGTTTTGTTAATATATCGTGCAATTCCTGCTCAATGTAATTATTTTGAAATGTCCCAACACTGAGAATCCCAGCAGATGGCGGTAGTGGTGGTGTAGTCTTGATTTGATTGCGCCCACGATTTGCTAGGCGCACGATGGCCACGGTATGGCCCGAGGCCGTCCCGTCCCCAACTCCTTCTCATCCCCTAGGGGGAGGATTTACCCTGTGCGGCCCCGCCACGGTCCGATCCGCTCCGCTCCGCTAGCCCCCACCCTACCCCTGCCTATACTCGCCTGGCCCCGCCCTACCCCTGCTTCGCCTCGCCACAACCTGCCCCTGTTCCGCCTCTCTCTGCCCTTGTTCCGCCTTGCTTCGCCTCTCCCTGTCTTTCCTCGCCCCGCCCCGCCCCGCCCAACTCTTGCTTCGCCTTGCCCCGCACCCCCCTCACTCAGCCTACTTCGCTTTGCCTCTCTCCGCCGCGCCCTGCCCTACCCCTACTCCGCCCTGCCCATCTCAGCCTCGCCCTGCCGCTACTTCGCCTTGCCTCTCTCTCCGCCTCGCCCTGCCCATCTCCGCCTCGCCCTGCCGCTACTTCGCCTTGCCTCTCT
>BLKR01006421.1:0-57726 GCA_011170035.1 Teleogryllus occipitalis
CTATTGTTCACAAAGATAACCCAAATGTTTCTATATTTCCCAAATAGGATATTTTCCCACACTAAATGTGATCCATTAATCTTCCAGCCAAACAACCTTTAGGAAAAATATAAGAATGACAATTCATTTCACAATTGATACATTTCTTCCATTATTTGAAAAAGTGTTTTTGAGGACATGTGATATTTCTCAAATTTATAATTCCACAATAGTTGCTGAAACTGTAATTATAAATGCTTAAATTTACAACTTCCTCAAAATAACGGTTGCTATAAGCCATAATCTTATAGCCTAAGGCGCCGCCCAAAGCGAACTTCCTTCATCTTTATGGTTGCCACCGCATCAATATTCTTGAAATTTATAAAGCCGCCACTGTTACCTCGCAGCCTTCTTCAAATGCATTGGTCTAACTCCGCCTCAGACACAGAATGAACCAACGTGTGAGGAAGGTTTACATCCAGGCAGTGGAAACAAAGTTTTAAGCTACACATTCTAAAATGCATTTTAATAGCATTATGTGTCCTTTCAAAAGGGACAAGAGAATTTGTCATCGGCATGAAATAGCAATTATACAATTAAGGGTCCTACAACATAGCGCAAATTTATCTTGTACTACTTGTGCCGGATAAGTGAAATTGAAAGTTATTTTGCAACATACTTTCAATGTTTGAGCATCTCTTGCAATATTCTCTTTTCCAAACTGTTTGAATGATAAATGTATTATGTCCCCGTCATTTTATATTCAAACACACCCATATCATAAAGAGTATTTATTATATTGCTGAATATATGCGCAATAATACCTTTAACAACTCTGAAACGGATTGGCGCCTAACAAAGTGTGTCATAACAACAAAAATGAACGTCTTGCGTTCACAGCTTTAAACACTTAGGCATTCAATTCCACAAATGAAATTTTACGTTCAATTCATAAACTAAATAAAAAATGTTGTAGAACAATTTTTAGAGAAAATTTCGGTAAATAATAATGGCAGTCTTTTTGTTGCAATAATATTTATATTTCAGACTGAATTTTATCATAAACACTCATTTTTTAGGTTTCCTTAATTTTTTGGACACAGAATATTTTAAACGTAAAGAGAATACCGGTATATTACAGAAGAGTACAAACGTTTTCATTGACACGAGAAAAATCCAAAGAAAGAATATCAAATATTTTTGGGTGGGATGTCGTTTGAAAGTGTGTCAAAATGCATCATTTTCGACTCGCTAACACTAAAAAAGTATTTAGTTTTCTAGACAATTTATAGATCATTTGACGCGAATTCGTATTCTCGTTCTTCCCAGCGGGTTCACCCATAGCAGGAAAACTAGGGTATCGGAAACAGCACCGCCGCCTGCCTTCTCGCTGACAAAAGGTGGAGTTTCGTCCAGAAGTTTCAAATAAGAACATTGCCTCTCGTTGGGAACGGGTGCAGAAAGGAGGAAAAGAGGGACGACAGAAAGGAATCAAATCCACTCGACGCTGGACGACGGCTGGTTGAAGCTGTGGATAAATGCGAGTAGCCGAATAACGTCTGCACATTTGGTACAATGACAGAAGAATCCTTTTTAATACATTTGTAAAATGTTTCAGGAACAAGTAATTCCCGAGATTGTTCCTCAATGCAACAAAGTTTCTTCACATCTCTTTCACAGCGTACAACTTTACAGCTTTACAAAACAGTTTTACTATTCGACTGCCACATTTTCTGTGATGTAGTAAACAAGATATTATTTTCTAAGATGTTTCAATTTCGAAATTCGAATCAATAAAGCGATTAAACAACCATTTTCACATTCACATGTTAAAATTTAGGCAAAAACCAAAAACCTAACCTAATGGTTACGAGTATCTTCAACCAGTTCTGAGATATTTAATTATCAGTGAAGGAAATTCGTCATGTTCGCTTGTCTCGGTAATTGAGTTCTGCTCGCACCACCCGCCGTCCGCTCTCAGTGGCAGGGTGTTTGCAGGGGGTGGGCAGCGGGGAGGGGGTGCTGTCGGGGAGAAAGGAATTTGAAGGCGGCCGCTGCGAGAGCCACGCTCCCGTCTGGCGCCGCCGACGCCCCGCTGAAAGGTCGAATGCGGAGGAATGCGCCACCGTATTTCGGCCATAGAAGAACAGGTGGGTGCGGGTTACCAGATGGCATTTACGAGGAAGACTCCGTGTCCTTTGCCCGTGGAAGCAGTAAATGTAGTATCTATCAGCACATACTCGTGATTTAATTTTAATTTTTTATGGGCTGCTGTCAAGTAGCACTTAAAACTGTAGTTAATTTAAGCAAATAGATATTCTGGTTTCCAAGTATATCACGTAGCTCTAATAGTACTAAATTATCTACGTTGAAATATTACATATTCTATTAAAAACAGAATATTACTGAACCGATGACAATCAATCGAACGCATAGTTAACTAAAGTGGATAATATTTTACAAATTGCATTAATGACAAGAGAAATGATATAAGTAAATAATTCCGAAGGAACTTTACGTGATGATTATGATGTTAAATAATTTTGTTAATTTTGTTTGTAAAAAAATTGAAAACTTCTAGAGCGAATTCATGTAAAACAAGTGGAGTGTAATAAACGCGTTCTCAATTAAGACTACGGGGTGTGAAGTCGCCCGTCAGATGGCATGCAGCCTGCAAGCGCATCTGGCAACCCGCCAATTACCTCCGAAAGACCACAAGGGGAACAACCAAGAGGTCGGACTCGTAAGTACGTCACAGGAAAAGAGGTTAGAACCCTACGACAAAGCAGTCGTCGAATTAAGCATCGTTATGTACTCAATTCTCACATCTGTTCGAGGATCAACAGCAAAAAGCAAGCAACAAAGCCATACAAAAACCGCAAAAATCCAAAACAACGGAGAAAAATATTTGAACCATTGCACTTACGACTAAGCAAAAACATCTACACAAAAAGGGTGTAAAAACGCACTCTGTGCAAAACATGAAAAGTCACAAAAAAATTTTTTACACGTGAAGACATTATATCAGCCGTAGACATTTCACTGAAAATGTTTCTCAAACGCTGATTTAAAGAATTTGAATTTGTTTTCGCGATCAGTTAAAAATATTATTTTAATGAATCAAAAAACAAAGTAATGAAATAAATCTTACTTCCTCCAGACCTCAATATACATTAAACGTTAACTACCGTTGGCTGGAAAATAATCCCAAAAGAACAGATTTCTAAAAAAAAACACGTAACCATCCAGTCCTGTTGACTTGCCTGCCAGCACGAGTATTTAGAGTTTAATGTGGAGCGGGAGGACTCACCCCGGGATGGAGGCGGAGGGCGGCACGGGCGGCGGCGCGTGGGCGTGCGCGTCGAAGGGCGGCGGCGCGAGGGGCGTGGGCGCGGGCGTGGTGGCGCCGCCGCCGCCGCCGCCCAGCGACGCCGCCGTGGCCACGCTCTCGCTGCTCTTCTCGTCCGCCATGGCCACCTTGAGGCCCTGGCCGAAGGGCGGCGGCGACGACGACAGCAGCAGCCCCTCGCGGAAGGCGTCGGACGCGATGCCGTCGGACGCCGTCAGGTCCTTGGGCAGCGGCGAGGTGGCGTCGCCGCCCTTGCCCGTGCCGTCGCCGCCCTCGCCGTCGCCGGCGTCGGTGCCGGCCACCAGCCCCTCCTGGCCCTCCTCGTCCTCGTTGTAGATGACGAAGTAGGCGAACGTCAGGTAGATGACGGACACGATGAAGGACGGGATGGGGATGGCCATGGCGTACACCAGGTTCATGTACACCTGGTGCATGTCCAGCTCCGAGATGACCAGGCCGGGGTCCACTTTGCTGTAGTAGCACGAGAAGTTGGAGCCCACGGAGCCGTACAGGTCGAAGAAGACGCTGCACTCCAGCATGGGCGGGTAGCCGCAGCCCTTCACGTTGGGGTAGAGCTTGGCGCCCACGTAGTACCACTCGGAGTCGTTGCCCTGCAGGCCGCGCTCCAGCTGCAGCTCCTCCAGCAGGTTGTCGGCGGCCGCCTCCTCCTCCTCCTCCTTGAGGATGTCCTCGGAGAGGTAGTCGTACTCGCGGATGGCGCGCGGCGCGCGCGCGGGCGCGGCGGTGGGCGTGGTCGCGGAGGTGACGGCGCGCGTGGAGCGCGGGGTCGCGCCGGCCCGCCGCGAGGTCCCCCACCCCGCACCCGCCCCGTCGTCCGTGGCCTTGTCCCCCTCCTCGCCAGCCTCCTCCTCGCCCCGCGCCGACGCCGCGGACGCCGCCAGCGCCAACGCCGTCGGCGAGGGCGACGCCGAGGGCGCGGGCGACGCCGGCAGCGCCGGCGGAGGCACCAGTTTGTAGTTGACGCGCACGTGGGTGCATCGGAAGAGCTCTTTGGTGCAGCCCTCGCGACACGAGCTCCACGTGCAGTTGGACGCGCCTACCAACGTCTCCGACTCGGTGGTCACGCACCACGCGGGGTGCGTGTCGAACTGCATGAAAATGGTGGTGAAGGCGGGGTCGATCACGAAAGGCACGAGGAAGAGGAAGGCGAAGAGACTGAACGTGCCCAGGAGGATGAAGAAGGCCGTGGTGTAGAACAGCAATTTCTGCTGCAGCGTCTGCGGGATGATCTCCTCCTCCGCGTCGGCCATGGTGGTGGCTTGCTGGCCGCGCGCTTAAGAGGACCGGGGCTCGGGTGGCTGCTTGCGTCGGCTGCGCTGCGCAGGCGACGGGGGCGGTGGTGGCGGCGGCGGCGGCGGCGGCGGGGCGCGCACTGCGGGCCAAGGGCGTGCAAGTGGTTGTCGGCCGGTGCGGTGCGGGGGCTAGGGCTGCTGCTGGTCGAGCGGCTGCGGCGGCTGCCTCTGGCGGCGGCGGCGGTGCAGCGGCGGCGGCGGAGGCGGCGGCGCCGGCGTCTGCCGCTGGCGCATGGTGCGGGGGCGGTGCCGCTCCCCGCGCCGCCTGGCAGCGCCTGGCAGGGGGCAGGGGCGGGAGGCGGTGGCGGCGTGCAGGCGGTGGCGACCGCCTGGCGGTGGCAAGCGGCGGAGGCGGCGCCGGTCAGCGGCGGGGGCCGCGGGGGCGGGGGCGGGGGCGGGGCCGCCCTCGCCCGCGCCCTCGCTGCGCCCCCAAGCGCGCCGTCCTCGCTGCCCGCAGCGCGTCGCCAGGGAGCGAGGACGGCTCGCGTCGTGCATGCATAGCTCACAAGCGTGTGAAAGCTTCTGCTCTCCTTCTCTCTGCGTTTTCGGGTACTGGTAGCAAAAGCAAGTGGGAGGCGTAAGGGATACCTTTGAAAGGAGCCTGTAAGAATCGTGGCAGAAGCAACAGAGATTATTTTAAAAGTAATTTCTCGAAGTGTACTCAGATGTACCTCAATTTAAACACACATTTTTTATTTATTTTAATACACGAAGAAAATAATAGACAGCTGGTATCTTTAATTTTCCTCCAATGAAACTACTGGAACACATTTTGCGAACAGACTGAGCTGACCGCTTAAATTTCGTCAGTAGTTAACCCACATACCAAATCCGACTAATAAGTCCATTAGTTTCCCCATAGACTTTGACTTTAAATATCTATTATTCCTGGCCTATCGATTATTCCACTAGTGAGATAATTCAAGAATTTCCTTTATGCCAAACAACCAGAGAAAGACCCTTTTCAGTTTTTTTAGTTTTTTTTAACAGTCTGGAGGTGCTCTAGTTTCTCTTAGAAACCGGAAGCAAAGCAAAACTTAAATGCTACAAAAAACGAGGCACAAGTAAATATGAGAGAAACAAATTTGACATACAAGCAAATCAGACATTGTAAAAGTGCAATCTCGTATTTAATTGTGTTATTCTGCGTATTCATAAGCTTCGCGTACCGACTGAATTTTCATACTCAATGCTCAGAGCACAGCTGACGTCATATAACAAGACTTCAAGGAAGAAGTCGCATCCTTTGAATAATTTCTATACATGTGTTGCATCACGGAACAGCAACTTTATATTCTTGTATGTAAAGAACTGTTGAACTGTGTATGTATACTCTACCATGTTATAGCAGTCTTCGTAAACTGTTTTTGTAAAACATTTAATTGATTACAGTGTCATTCGAGTGTAGTTTATTTGTTGTTCTTGAGCAGTGGGCGTGCAATTTAAAAAAATACCATTTTTATGAGGTTTTGTTAAATATTTTTATAGCAGCGTGTAGCAGCAATATTTTTCCTGCTACATGTCACTAATATTTTCACAACCCTGATTAAACATCTTTCGTTTGCAAAATTGCCGACACTTTCCACGTGTAGGCGCGAGTGTGAAAGTCAATTGAAAATAAGTTTGAGTTCAACGAAACAGAGCTTAGAAAATACGATTTTAAGAAATTATGTTAGGGACTAAATGGAAGGATTTCAGCGGAAGGCATTATTATGTACAAATTCATTAATTTGTATGTTCTATTAATTAATATTTTGTTTCGTGAACAACAAATAACAGATACCCCCCTAAAGCCTTGGTTACAATTTCGAATTCAATATTGACATAAAGTGTAATTTTAATTGCACGTTTTTTTTATTTTAAATACCCGCGACACAAACGAGTATCTTAACTCTATAAGCGTATTATTCACATTTATTTTCACAGCACTGACAGAACTGTTCAGTTTTCAACGCCTAAGTCAATACACTTTTGAAACGAATTTAATTACGATACGTGATTCGCGCTCAAATGCCATTAACCTTCCACTGAAAGGATTCTTGCAAAATTGAAAGAGAGCAGAAGGTAAAATTCAGTAGCGCACTTACAATTAAAGAGCTTAATTCCAAAGTGACGTACCTCCATGAAACACAATTTTTCATTAATTTAAGGTATTGATATTCAGCCGTAGAGTTCAAGGTAGGATTCAATGGCTTTCGGATAACATTTAACCGAGGAGAAACGCATAATATGAACACAATGTCAAGCAGATGAATAAGCGTCTGAAGAATACACATAAAAATAGAAAACAAATGGAAATGGAGACACGTCACCTTCCAAAAAGGCTCTTCAATTCTTTTTCATATATTTCTGAAACATTTATCCATTTGCCAAAGAATCTAATGCAAACGCTAGTGCACAGTGTACTTTACATTATCAGAATATTAATTGTAAGCGTGTGTGGATGTAGCAACTCTAAAGTATATTTCAGAACAACAATCGGTCTCTATTCCCTGAATGATTGCATGGCATTTATTTCCCTATCGTTGAAATTCGATCTATTCAAATCGTGCGTTGGAGGAATATAATTATTTTATCTTGGTAGGAATATAATTATTTTATCTTTCTTTTCATCGCCAGATTTAATTCACTAAATTTTAAGTTTCATATAAATAAACTACAAATATCTAGATTACTATATAAAACGAGTATTATGTAGGTCTTTACGTATTTGCGGTCAAAATGTAATAAGTAATGTAATCACACAATATAATGCATTCAAAGTCATCGATTTCATCAGACGAGTCATAAAATAAGATTCCAACCTATTACTATTTTACAAAATGCATAGTTTAATTACTTTTAAGCAAAAACGAAACCTAGAACACACTTTAAATAATGTTACCGAGAGCTTCTACAGATAGTTATCTTACATTCAGTTTTGAAGCTGCCACAAGCTGGTTGCTTCCGTATTTCTTTTGCAAGTTAAAGGGTACCTATTTCTTTTTTCAGCTGCTACATTGTTATATTTGGCATAAAAGCAGACAGAAAACGCAACTGGTGAAACAACAAAACAAAACAATATTTACAACATTCCAACATATTCGTATTTGTTATAATCTTGCGATCAATCTTCTATTTTCATTTATATGATATTCAGCATCATTTTAATTATATGTTTCTTCCATAGTGATGTAATGAAATACCGTAATTTAACAGAATCGCTAGCACTGACAGTTCATTCGTGTTCAAGTTATTTTTTGATGGACATTGAAATTAATGAACTTCAATATTTCTTCTGATTTATTTTACATTTGGATAATTATCTAGTTCTGTAAACAACTGTTATAAAAGATCCAATTATTATTACATACTCAATATAAATTGTAATTACATATCAATACTATGAGTTTCCACGCAAGCATGTCCTTTTTTTTTTTTTCAATTCGTCGGAAATGATTCTACTATCTCAACATAGATACCATATTATATGAATATTAACATTTAAATTAACATTTTTAACGATACGAAATAGTACGAATTAAATTAACATTAAACAAATTCCAAGAATCACGGCCAATAAATGGAATCGAGGGTGCACGTGTCACACACCATTTTCGAATCGCCGTGACATGACGTCATGGTAGGCATTCTGCCGTACGGTAAAGTATGGCGGGACAGCCTACCCTCAATGTTGGGGGGAGTACTATATGAATAACCTATCAATTAATATTGCTCGGTAATCGAACAGCGACGAAGCTTTTTTTCTAGAGTCTACAGAATTTAACATAAACTACCAGCCATGTCATAAAAATAATACTTTCAAAATTACTCAAATATATGGAAATAAATCACAAAAGCAGAAATGTCAGAAAAACCTATTTTCGAAAAAGGATGCAAACGACTGTATACAAGCAACATAGAAGTTTCAAGTCCAGCCACGCAAAACGTTTTGTGCAGGCGTACAAGCAGTAATATGCTGAGAATGTAAGTACCTTTTCTCATTAGTCAATGTAAATTCATTTCTCACAATGTATGATTACACTGCTACGAACAATTTATACCCGAGAGTGTGACAGATTATTCTGGAAAAAAAAGATCCTACAGAGCAATAAATTATTAATAAACAATTGAATACACGGTATATACAACATTGATTATCATAAATAACTGATAATTTTATGCTGTTTTCCAGCCTTTAAGTCGAAAAATTGCTTTTTAGCCAATAGTTTTTCATTACTTCTACACCAATCACAAAAGGTAAACTTGTGTTGTGGGAAACAGCGACAAATGTATTCTTAGCAGTACGCAATGAAAAAAGCGATTTGACTGTGCGTTTTTAAAACAAATTGCTTGCTTCTTTAAAATCAAATAGAAGGAGTTTGCTATCGAAACCGATTGTGATAACATGGCAGAATAAAACCCGAGATTTCAAGATTTGTATTAATACACTGACTCAATATGTACAACTATTTATACAACTATTTTACTTCCGCAGATTCTTGTAGGAAAGTTTGCTTCTTTAAAATCAAATAGGAGTTTGCTATCGAAACCGATAGTGATAAAATGGCAGAATAAAACCCGAGATTTGAAGATTTGTATTAATACACTGACTCAATATGTAAAACTATTTATACAACTATTATACTTCCGCAGATTCTTGTAGGAAAGTTTTGAAATAATTTATTTTCAGAGGAAATCATTTTCAATTTAGTTTATCAAAATGAAATGAAAACGTATTATCGACAAATTCCTCAAATTACTGAACATGTATTTTCCTTCCGACGGCGTAAAGCAAAAACATGGGTAATCGGAGAAATTGTATTAATGTGAATTTCTATATTTCATTCCTGAACAGTTCAACATCTTTCTATGTAAAAAGTGTTAATGGATTCACTGTGATATTTTGTCTAACACTGACCCTAGGAGATCAACTGCAAATTGCTGTTAAAATAATAATTTGCTCCCAGATAGAACAGGAGAGAGAGAGGAACATTGAGGAAAGAAGATATTCTTCAAGAGGCGTAGAATTGTAAAGGAAGGGGAGAGCGAAGAGAGAGAGAGAGAGAGAGAGAGAGAGAGAGAGAGAGAGAGAGGGAGAGAAAGAGGCACGTTAATGTAAAAGAGGTTATTAAAGAGAGAGAGAAGTGCAAGAAAAGGGGCGTTATGAGAGAATTAGAAATTCCGATTTGATTTCTGCAAAGAAAAAGTAGTTTGTGGTTTACCGAGATACTTCTTACCTACTCATACTTTAAAGAACTAAGAAATAGGAGAGCGAGGTTTTTGGTTGGGAAAGAGATGAGAAGATTATACTGGAAGAAAGAGGAAGCCAGAAGATGTAAGATATGTAAAGTTGGTTTGGAAACATCCTAACATGTTATTGAGTTGCGGGAGAAGTTGGAGAACGGATAACGAATGGAGAGGACATAGAAAAATACGGGTGGATTTTGTGACGATGGAGCTGGAGAAGGAGAAATGGTGAAGATAGAGAAACAAAAACAGAGAGGAAGCGTGAGGTTAAGGAAGTAATAGTAGACGTTAGCGAGGAGAAAGTCAGGAAGGTACTGTTTAACAGATGGGAATGTAAAGGAAGAATTGTGAAAATAAAGAAGGAAAGTTGAGGAAAGAGACGGAAATGAATGTGTGAGAATGGGTGAAGGTTTCAGTGAGGAATTGTAATGATATGAGTGAAACCGTAATACTAGTTTTTCGTTTATCTGTTGTTGAGCAGTATAGAATAGCACACTTGAGTAATCGATGTGGTTTAGTTGATTTGATCAAACTTTTAGATCGTCAATCTGCCCCGCAGCGAATCACCAAAGCCGGAGAGCCTCGCTACACAACGAAGCTCCGCTCCGAGTGAAAGGTTGATTGATTTTTTTCGTGTTTCCGGGCACGTCAACTGCTTAGGTCGTTATTCCCGTTAGTGTAGTGCATGTTTTTTTTTCTCGGGAGATGGCGGTGACCTTCCCCCGCTGGATGGCGAGATCCGGCGCCGACCTACCGTCGGCTAGTGGGGTTTTCCCCTAACCAGGACTCTCTCACCAGCGGGGCACCGCCCCAGCCGGGACAAGCTCTAAGCTCCCGACCGGTCTCCCGGAATATGTGGTAGTGTAGAGCATGTTAGTATAAGTGTGTTTGTGTAAGGGGAGAGGATAGGACAAGGAAGAGGAAGGAAAGATCGCGCGCGGTTCGTGGCCCGTTTGGTAGGGTACTGCTCCGGTATTCGCCTGGTGTTGATCAGAGAAAACACGGAAAACTACCGATCAGAGCAGCCGGCCGCTAGATTTCTCCTCCAGACAGCGACTGAATTGGACCTAGCTGAAACGCTAGTGTGGGAAATCCTGCCGCCGTGGGAAGTGGGAACCTAGGACCTCCCGGTGAGAGGCGCTGCAGTGACATCAGTTGATGCACTGAGCTTCCAATGCCGGTGCGAGTGAAAGGGGCGCTGGAACGCTCCGCCTGGCCCCGGCGAGTGCGAGTGCGTGGGTCCGAAAGGGCGAGGGGCGAGCGCCGCCCACGCAGCGACCTCTGACCTTAGGGCGCGCGCATCGATTGCGCCCATTGACGGCCCAGGCGGCGCTGCGGGCGAGCCCATTCACAAGCGCCGCACGCACCTAGGGGCCCTTCGCCCCCGCCCGCCCCTCAAGCCGCGCACTCGTGCACCGCCATACACGCGGACACGGCCCCTGCGGATGCCGGAAACTTTCATCCTTCGGTTGGCCTCAGCTCCAGGGTTTCCAGGCAGCGCGAGAAATTCAAACGTTGCATATGCTATATTCACGCCATGGAGATGGACTTGGTCAAAACGTTTCTTTTACAAAGGTGGTGAGGCATTGAGTCCCTCATCTCTAACTAGGTATGACTACACGTAACGGGTGTGAATTCGTGTACTTTAGAAATTGCACGAAGAAGAACCAATGCGCCTGTTTCAATAGTGCGAGCTTTTAGGTCTTCCACCTCGTTGATTATGAGGTGAATTTGCCCGACCATCAACTGCCCAACCTCCTCACGAAGCGGGGATCAGATCTACATTCTTTCATACCTACACGTTCCTAAACGTCATTTTTCAACAAAAAATTGGAGAACTGTTCTGAGAAATACAAACGTAATCTGACGTAAAAATGCGAAACTAATAATGGCGCATTTTCAACTGACTGAACCTAACATCGTTTACATCCATTTCAAAATGCAAGAAAACGTGCACAATGTATGAACCGTATATAGATACTTAATTATAAAAACAGTGCACACTTTCGCGAGAAACGAAGAAAACCACAATTCGTAACGTTCAGCAAAATCGAAGTCTGACGAATAAAAATGATATTTCATCGGTCACAAAATATTGGTAAATTATAAAGTCAAGAATTTCCATTTGCCACAAAAACATGTTCTATACGAAGTAAATGTGTGATTCTAACATTATTTGATGTAGTATATACCCCCTGACCGCGAATCTTACGACCTGGAAGTGTCAATAAACCAGCGATCAAGTCGCGATCAAGTCACCACCTCCCGCCACTCTGAGAAACGAGTCACCCTACAAACGACATCACCCTGCAGAAAGCCATTTCCTATTTAATAAATTCAAAAAACTTACTTCAAAAACGCATCGTAATCACAAAACCGTTTTCTGTATGTGATAGGTTTTGAAACTTGCTTTCTTCAGCAGTATATTATGTTCATTCAGCTACTAGCGATTAGTGTAAAATAACAGATTATATCGTTTAACAGTATTTTAAAACATTTAGAAATACCGAGAAAGATAAAGTTCTAATAGCTAAAATACAGCGTTTTCATTAACTGCATGCACAAACAAAAACAAAAAAGTATTTGATCATCAAATACTCTCACAGTAGTACAAATCATTTCATAATATATTTTATTCGGTTAGGCAACATGTTCATCAGTCAACAATCTTAATCAAGAGTCAACCCGTGCGTCTCAAAAACTACTACTATCATTGAAATTTCATATTGAATATTTTTGAAAGTTCATCAATTTACAAACTAACGAAATAACTAATGTACTAATGGTGTATATGTTTTATGTACTTCTGAACCAAATCAAAGAGAGGAGAAACTAAAAGCATGCGGAATAATTTAAACATGCCCAAATTACCATTTTTTTGAAATAGTGATAAGTCCTGTGATGTATATTGACACATTTGTATTAAAACTGTTGCCATGCATAAATATATACGCACGGAGAGCAACTGTGCTTCATCGGAGAACACACGAGTCTGAGTCATTAAACTTTCGTTTGGTGTAATTAAAATCGCATTTCGTACTGATGGGAGGCAAAAAATGGGACGTGTTGAACACAGTTATGGCGACACATTTTCGCAAATTGTAAATTACTTAAAGTAAACGTTAAAGGCACGATTATCCCTGTGTGATAGAGATCAATGCAATGGTGAGCTCAAATTCAATAAGACCTGAAACGATTTCTCGTGTTTTTCATTTGTCCATTAGAGAGCTTTTGCAAATCGTGGATTTGAAAGACGTATCACGACAATTCTGGAGAGAATTGTACTGCGCATGCGCCAGCGTCAAATGACGGGATTTCGACTGTCGAGTCCCGTCATTCTCCCTGTTTTGTCGTCTAAGACAAACTTACACTTAACGTAGTTTTTGCCGCCACCACTAAACACGAATTCAAAACTAACACATATTGGTAGTATGGATATTGTATTTTTCATAACGTCCATGCTCATGGCAGGAACGTAATAGTTCATTTTTTCTCAAGTTAATTCAAATATGCCAGGAATAAACTAGCGTAATTGTTTAGGATTTGGAGGTTATGTATACGAGTGAGGCCATACTGATTCTCACGAAAAATTTTATATTCATCGATAGGGCGTTACAATTGCCAAACATTTCCTATTCCTAATATAAACAATATAAATATGTTATAGTAAAATAGGGCGGATATCATAGAAGCTATAGTTTTCTTTGGAGATAGACAAGTATTACATGTGCATATGATACAATGAGATTTCATGTATCATATGTATGTTTTACTATCTTGTAATGCCAATAAAAGCAAAAATAGAGTCAGAGATACACACATGTTCCTTAACAGATTTAACGTACGTTTTCGATTGTACTGCATGCAAAAACTCATTTTTCTGAAGATGCATTATTTCCTTTTGACGATAATGTTGACTTACTACGACAATTGATTTCCCGTCTTGCTAAAACACTTTACTAATTCCTTTATCACAACCATCAACGGTTTGGTACATTACATGTACCAACTCATCACAAGGGAAGACACATTCTAACCGTAGAACGAGATCTAGTTATTTAATTTAAAATACAACTATTTAGACTTTAATATTTCATTTAATACAAAATTCAATGGAATTGACTGATCTAAAAGAAACTTCAATTTTTGAGGAACTCAAAACAACCCTTGCTCGGCTCCCAAAAGAGAAGTGACTTTTCAACACGCATATAAAAGTACTATTTACTAAAGAATTGCTTCAAAATACGTCAAAATCAATGACTGTAGATTGCAATGTAATGTTTATCAACACCACGTCTTTTTCTCAAACATCAAAACTGAACTGTTGTCAGTGCTTACGTCCAACAGCCGACGGCAAAAATTACATTCACCAGTGCTTCTAGAGGGTGAGTGTTAATGTGATTATGGTGTGGTTTTCGTGTTGTGAAACTGCCGCACCCCGAAAACACAGACAACAAAAGAAAAGAGAAAGACTATGTAATTAGAGCATTAGAAGATTAGTTGTGATAATCTAACTTCTAATTACACATCATGACTGTGAAATGAGTCACATTCGTAATCTGTGGCTTCATTATCTTTATTCAGAGTCACACAAAAGTAAGCTACCCGGTAGACCTGAAGGTAAGGGGATGCGAAACGGCATTGGAGGCTTCCCTAATTTGCATTACAACGCAGCACAGCACTCGTGCGCTTGACTTTAATTTATTCGAGACCTCCAATTTATTCTACATCTTCATCCACACGCATTTATATATACAATGTTTGCATCCGCGATAACAGAAACCGCTTAAAAGCAAAAGGTACACTAAACCCCACAAAAAGTCAACGCACTTAAATTGTTACGCTAGTATTATTATGAAGGAAGCCTTAAAAAATGAAACCTTCACCAATTAAAGACAATTTAATATATATTTAAAATATTCAATATATAAAAGTGGTTAACTCCGACACCGTGTGACCGATCTTCATGAAAGTTGGAACATCTACGTGTTTTTTCACCGAGAAAGTTTATGTGTTGTTAATTTCGTTGTAACTCCACTAGATGGTGCGTAGAATAAAACTAAATATTCATGTCAAATGCAACCCGGAATACTGCAGCATTTTTGAATCTATATCGTTTAACAACTCCTAAACGAAGTGTTCTAGGGCATTAAAAACTACAATTTTGAGACCACAGAAACACCACTTTTTCTGTGGTCCCAATTTTGAGACCACAGAGGCAGAGACAGACAGACGGATAGAGGCGGAGAGAGACGATATACACAGAGAAAGAAAGGGAAAGGGAAGAAGAAAGAATGAGATAAAGGGCAGAACGAAGTCTTCCCGGTTCCGCTAATATTCTATGTAATAGTAGAGATTGACGTCCAGAGCACAACCTATAATATACGTGAGTACTAGTGGTGGGACAATTTCGCTAATCTTCGCAGTCCTTTAAAAACGTTTAGCTGAGAATTATCGAAAATGCATATTTGTACATCCCTTTTACATACTTTCGTGTTCCCACAAAAATATTATCTCCCTTTTTTTTCAAGTAACGTCATACCGCGGTAAAACTGCGTAATGCATACTCTCTTCATGTAATTTTTTGCACTTGATAAAAGAACAATAATACTAACAAACCTAAGTATCAATGTATTTTCTGATTGATAAAATCGATTATTAAGTTTTAAAATGCAGAAGCTCCAACTCGGAGCTACACTTTAGCATATTCAATATTTATGACAATACAAAAAAGCTAACAGCTTTTAAAATATGAGCGTGGTTTTACAGAAAGGGAACGAGATCTCTTTCATTCCCATGGACCATTTCGAGGGCGGTGAATGTTCTGTCACCTAAAAGAGTGCAATGCAACAAATTTAGCGTCACTAATTGCCTTTGGTGGCACATTGAAAGTTCGTTCTCGCGTGATACTCCGGAAGAGTGTCATGAGGAGTAGTAAGACAGCAGCATTTGCGTAGACGCAGTGAAACCCAATTAGACATGTATTTGAAGCGAGAGGCAAGGTAGTGGGCGGGCCGATCCTTGCGAGAGGGCGGGGCGAGATCGCGCACGTGTTCCCGGGCGCCGCCGCGTCGTCTGCAAGTGCCCAGAGAAAGGTTGGGGGCGGGGGCTGAAATATCGCGCGCCGCCTATTCAGGGCCCGAGGAGCACGAAAGGGGCGGCGGCCAAGGCGCCCGCTCGAGGGCTCTTCGGCAGCGCTTCGCAGCTCGTTATGCGCGCGAGCGGGGGAGGGCGTAACGAGGGGGCGATGAGCGCCGCGCGGGAGGAGGCGGGAAGAAAGAGGGGGTGGGGAAGGGGAAGGCTTAAGTGTGGATCAGCGGCCGTGTGGCTGCCCGCGTAAGCGAGCCCCCGCCCCCACCCTCGGGCCCTCGCGCCGCACGTGGAACGGATTGCAGGGAGCGCACTTCCTCGCCGAGTGTATGCAAATGAAGTGATAGCAATTGTCGGTCTTTTGGTTGATTTGTGCCTCCGCCGAAAGTTTCTTACACGCTCTCGCCTTTGCCAAAATGATGTCCTTAACGATCCAAAGATCAACAGAAAGTTGAATTTAAATACCAAACACAAACTCATTACACCGCCTCTTTCTTTTCCCTACAAATATGACGCTATTCTCAACATAAATATATGATTTAAATTTTACATATCCATGTATTCCATATAAGGCATATTCAATATATCTTGAGTTCAACGTCAGTATTTACGGACTAATATACAACGTATAGAGAAAGTTATGTAACGCTGAGCGAAAAAAAACAGCGAATGTTCGGCAGAAACATTTATTGCCGAACCCTGGTAGCGAAAAAGTGGATAAATATAGTTCCTAAATTAAGAAAAAAGCGTTTACATGTAGTATAACTAGAATCTCTGTTTCGTGGGTCCTTGATACCGAAAAGTCAATTGACGCAAAACCGTCCGTCCGCCGTTCATTTGTGTACACTACAAGCGCCTAAACCATACGTAGAATTTTTTTTTCCAAATTCAAGACACCCCTGGCCATCTAGCTCTAGTTAAAGCTTTGAAATTTTGAAAAACATTCTTTAAAATTTGGGGGTACTTTATATGAAGCCCCCAGGACATTTCTAAAATTTTCTCAGAAACGGTTCTAATATTTTTCTTTAAATTTATTGAAAGAATAGAGTACAATACACACAAGAGTGGCATAGGTCCGTATTTAAACTTTTAGTACTGTAGTTTTCGCGGAATATTGCGAGCAATATGAGCAATTTTAAAAAATTACAAAAACAAGATTTTCTCAAAAACGTCACCAAATTTTTTCTTCAAACTTTTGGTAGGGATAGTGCTAAATGTACTCCATGAGATGATATAAACGCCATTTTGCTGGATCATTTTGTTTAAAAAAAATACGAAAATGTAATTTTACTTCTCTCATGTCGTTAATACATGTATTAGTTCCGATTTGGGTCCTCTGAGATGGCTCATGGGCAGTGTACTAGCTTTCCGTGCTGAGGTCCCCGGGTTCGATTTCCGGTCGAAGCAAAAACATAATTGTAGCTTTCCTTTAAATATAGTTTCTGAAGCTGTGTAACGAGGAAAAGCTCACGCAGCCAGATCTTGCTGGTTACGGCGAAGAGAATACGTCATGTTCGCCTGTTGTCGCTCTTATCCCCAAGCATGGGAATTTAACTAGGCCCAGGCAATGGGGACATAGGTACCTGGCCAGCGAAGTCGGACTACCGACACAAAACGCCAAATACATTCATAGTTCCGATTTGATGATATTGCTGATGTATTTATGCGTTTATGTGCTTTGAATAATGTTATATAAGGTTTCTATAAAGTTCAACTTCTTTCTGTTAAAATGGGCTCAAATTCCGCAATTTCAGAAACGCTCAAACGACATTTTCTCAAAAATGGCTCCATTTTTTTCTTCAAACATATCCAATGGGTAGTGCTAATTGCACTTTTAAATATCTCTCATGCCGCTAATAAGTACATTTCCAGCGATTTGTAAACACTATTGCATTTGTGTTTTAAAGTACCTCAAATGACTTTCAATTTCGCATTTACAGTAACGCTTACTCGCCAATTTCTTAAAAAAAGTTTCTAAGTTTTTAATGAAAATTGCTATTTAAGACAAGGTTTTACTCTTCTTTAATATTCGTAAAGTAATATTTCCCTTTTACTATTAGGAAAGAGAAAAATCAGGAAAATATCAAACAAATTAACTTTTGGCGGCAATAGATGGCAGCTAGCAAGACGATGCTACAAGACTATACCAGTCTTCACCAAGGAAAATAAAAAAAAAGAACTTTACAACGAGAAACTCTGTGCCATTCTGTATAACCACTAGTTTCATATATCAATAATGGTTCAGTCACATATATACTGACATATTGCTCAATGTATTTTAATGGACTTACATGATGTAAACCACTATGTTCCTTTGGTCCATGTATTATGTATGTTAACTACAATTCATTGAGCAATATGTCACTAAACATACAGTTAAATGAATATACATTGCTTAGTTTTGAGTTCGAAGTTACTGAGATTTACTAAAATTATGTTTCTCTATGTTTTCCGCGAATAAAACCCAGAGAACACGAATGTGGGGTCTACGACAGACCCCAGAATACGCGGCAAAACAACTGAAGGAAAAATGTATAAATTAAAGAAATAATGCTACATGTTTTGGTAACTAATGGAGACTTTTCCTAGAAACATCAACACTTTTAGGTTAAGATTAAATTCTAATAATAGTGTAACCGATAGGATCAGTAGTCTGTGAAGGGTCTCTGTATTTAGTAGGCATGCCTTAAATGGAGTAATTTTGTTCTGGTTATTGAATTGTATGTATTTTTAGTATTCATTATTATATTATGGTATTAGATGTAAAGTAAGTGAAAAGAATTTGCCACCTGGCTTTATGCCCAACGCAATTAAATAAATTATCTATCTATCTAATATATTACATTGATTTTACGAAAATTATTGCTAAAATGTTATCAGTTTTAAAGGAGAGTCAAGGGTCCTCGCTTCCCACGCGGAACGGATTGCTTGAAACGCATACACAGGTGTCCCAGAATAAATGTTAAAAACTTCTAGGGTATATAGAGGAATAGAAGATAATCACATTTTGTGAATGAATATATGGTGAGACATTTTGTATGACGAAGTTAAAACCGGGAGAAGTGGCTCACAGCAACAAATGATGTTACTGCAGTGCCTCTGTCGGGGGGAGGGTTCTAGGTTCGAGTCCCGACAGAGGGAAGATTTTCGACACTAGTTTGTCAGATAGGTCGAATTCAGTCGCTGTCTGGAGGAGAATTCTAGAGGCCGGCTGCTCTGATCGGTAGCAGGGAAAAATCATCGCCATCTCTCGCGGAAAAAACATGCAATACACTTACGGGACCAATGACATCTGTAGTTGACGGGCCCGAAATCACTAACAACCAACCAACCAACCAAGTTAAACGTTTCGCATTTGTCTCGGTTTGTTCTTCATGCGCTAGGGTTCGGCAGGTCTCGTTCTCACGCAATCAAATCGATTTCGATTCCTGCCAAACATCAGTGCATGATGAACTGCCTGACAATCAGGAGCAAACTCAATATGTGTAAGTTCGTTATATGAAATTTTCTACGCATTGACAGATATTGCACCTCTTCGACCTCTACATGTTCCCCTACATGTTTGTAACATTTACTCTGAGACACCTGCATATTTTGTACATTTCCTACACTTGCGCTCCTTTCCGCGAGGTCACAGATGACCTCGTCCTTTTTAGAAGAACTATTTCAAGAAGCCAATTTCTATCCGAACTGTGTCGACAACAGTGATGAAATTGCCTTTTCAAAAGACGAATCATTCACACTACTTGTATTTATGAAACAATTGGAACTCGTAAGTTCATCAACGATATTATAATCAAAAGTTTTATGAAACTGAATGCTAATTGTAAATAATAATTGTTAAAGAAAAAGGGAAAAACTAATAAACTACTTACTTCAAAGTTTGTAAAAGCGGAAGAAAAGGTAGGACTCTCTCGTATACTTCGTCAGTTCTGTAAGGTAAACTAGCAAGATTCACCATAATCAGCATCACTATTACAGGTACTGTCTTTTTCCTTTTGCCAAGTTCGAAACCTCCTGAATTTTTAGAGCAAACATAATTTTCAGAGGAAAAGAGATGGGTGAAATTAAATTAAAAATGCATTTACATCTCTTCAACCCATTTGGAATACCCAAAGTAACAAAAACATTACAACAATCTACGCTATTCATTCATTCCAACGGGATCCCGAGCAAAATGGTTTCCTATGTTGGCATCAGCATGCTCTGGTGCTAGCTTGTGTTGAAATCAACGCGTTGTAAAGTCTCGACCGCGTCCGGGAGCTCTTGCCTACTATTACTAAGCAGAATAACGGCAGAGTAGTAAATGGAAGGAGTCGTGGCAGTGGTTTGACAAATGGTTTCTCGCATTAGAACACAAATAGAACAATAACGGACTGGAATAAGTTACCTGCGACAGCCTTGGAACCCTTTCCTCTAGGTGTTCAATAAATTTTAAAAATAAATTAACTAATGGTATTTGTAAACTTTATTAATTTAATAAGTTGGATTATTATATCAGTTATTATTTGATTATTATTGATATTTTTATTGCTATTATTATTGTGTTAATTACTATGAAATGCGTTCCTGTTCTAAATATATAATTATATTCAAAGTAGTATTGTATTGAAGTGTGGTGAAGTGTTGTGCAGTGTAGTGCAGTATAGAAGTAGAAAGAGAAGTGAATTTCAAATGTGAAGTGAAGTGAAAGTGAAGTGAAGTAATTAAAAAGTCGTGTAATCTTGTATTTAATAGTTTCAAATAACTGTGCAGGTCAACCATAAAATGTAGTTAAGGCTATTATTGTTAGCATTTTATTATCTTTATTATTATTATTATTATTATTATTATTATTATTATTATTATTATTATTATTATTATTATGTCTTTAAATAATTTAAAGTTAATATTAGTAATATGTAAATGGTAGAGTTCTGCCACCAGGTTGTATATACCTACCTGCAAAATAATAAACATCTATCTATCTATTCCTATTTGCAAACACGGGAGCACGGTCCCCCTTCATTGGTGTCCTCGCAATGAGCCCTGGGCGGTGGCGAGGCCGCGTCGGGCGAGCGCGCGAGTCGATTTGCATGCCGCGAGCAGCTTCCGCCAGCACGCCGCTCGCACAGGTGGCCCCCGGCACAAACGGAAGCCCTTCGTGCGTCTATCGCCCGCCCCCCACTCCCGCGACGCCGGGGCTTCAGGCACGGATTCCAGCGAATCACTGCCCGCCGCCCCGCCCCCCGAACCTCAACAATTGGTGGCGCTTGCGGCGAGCCCTCTGTTCTTGCACACAAAAAGTCAGCGATGATGAAATGGCATTGATTAATTGGGATATACCGAATTCGTGCGTCGCCTTAAAATACTTTTAAATGTTTCTTTTCTTTTTTATATTTTTTTTTATTTCAGTTTTGTCAAATTAAATGATATATTTTTTGTACAATAATTAAACGGGATCTATCAAATATCCAGCGAAGTATACTACACGTTTTTTTTATCTTATAAGATAAATAAAAGAATAGCATTTTCGTAATAAAGAAGCCTTAATTGAATTGAAAATGAATTCGAATCATTATTTTAAAATACAAAATTGAATACGTGTTAACTTGTGTGCAATCTTTAATTCAATAAACCAGTAATAACGTTTTCCATTGACACACTCTCGATTGCAATTCGCGACATATCGGACACGGTCTTTCACAAAAGCGCTGACTTCTGCACTAATGAATCCATTCAGTCCTATATTGTATACCTCTAAACAAAGCATAAAGGGCGTTCGAGCAATTAATCAACGGCCAGCTCTACCCGTCATAGTCGCTTACAGTTGAGCAACGCCTAAAAGAACTCTAAGCAAAACGAAAGAAAACAAAATGCTTAGGACGATGGTATGATCAAATAAATAGTTTACTCCACAAAACATGAATGGTACGGAAATAACAATAGAGAATTTCGTGAATTTATAAAATGTGCTCTAATAAAATGCATTTAAAATAAGAGTAGTTATAAATGGAATCTTAAAAGACGGAAAATTTAATGCATCATATAGTTAAGATATCTGAATAACTTCACATCTCTATATTACCTATTTCAATATGTTCAATATCACATGTCATTTCCATGTGCTAGTGAGGGGACGAAGGATAATAAGCGTGATTTCCTGCAAGTCTTACTTGTAAATGTATTCAGTTTTTATTCCCGCATGCTGCCACCGAGCAACGCCAGCCCAATTGTGGCATAAAGTTTCAGAGTTCTGTCAAAGTCACTTTCGTCGAAGATCCGTTCTTTTACTAAAAACATTTGTCGATGTTGGTTGCTTGTTTGTTACAGATTCCGGGTGCGTCAGATACTGAGATCCGGTAACTGCAATGTATGTTTCTCCTCGAAAGGTCGCGGTGATCTTCCCCGCTGGATGGCGAGATCCGGCACCGATCTACCGTGGGCTAGCGGGTTTTCTCTCAAGCAGGTACTCTTACCAACGGAACACCGCCCCGGCCGGGACAAGTTATAAGTCCCCGAACGGTCTCCCGGCATGTGTGGTAGTGTAGTGCATGTTAGTGTAAGTCTGTGTGTAAGGGGTGAGGATAGGACAAAGAAGAGGAAGGAAAGATCGCGCGCGGTCCGTAGCCCGTTTGATAGGGTACTGCTCCGGCATTCGCCTGGTGTTGATCGGAGAAACCACGGAAAACTACCGATCAGATCAGCCAGCCGCTAGAATTATTCTGCAGACAGCAAATGAACTCGACCTCGCTGTCTAGCCGATGCCGAAAATCTTGCCACCGTCGGGATTCGAACCTAGGACGTCTCGTTCAGAGGCACTGCAGTGACGGAGAAACCTCGGAAAACTACCGATCAGAGCAGCCAGCCGCCAGAAATCTTCTGCAGACAGCAAATGAACTCGACCTCGCTGTGTAGCTAGTGCCGAAAATCTTGCCACCGTCGGGATTCGAACCTAGGACGTCTCGTTCAGAGGCACCGCAGTGACGTTTGCGGAGGCTGCACGTGCGTGATGGCGAGGGGCGGGCGAGGCGCTGAGTGGCGTTCGCTCCGCTAAGCCAGCGCGTAAGCCAGTTGGCGCGCGCGCCGCGATTCGCGCTCCTCAATCCCGCTCTTCCTCCTCCTCCTCCTCCTCCTGGTGGCGAAGGAGCCGCCGCCTATCGATCCCCCCGGCACCGACGCAGGCTCCCTCCTCCACACCCACCGCTGCAATGGCGCAGCGCCCCGCCCCCGCCCCCGCCACTGCTCCGGAGCAAGTGCAGCCCCTTGCGGTCAAGGAGACGGCGCTGAGCTCTGCACGCGCGCGGATACCCTGCTACCACGGCTCGTTATCGGGTTCGCTTCGATCCCACAACGTCAAATGGAGAACCAACATCCAATTTATGGCATCTCGGATTCCTTCACAAAGCGAATTTTACTCCGTCTAAATCGTTTTTGTTCCGTCTACAAAAATAATTCTCGAATTGTTCTCCATATTTTCTCGTAGTCTCTAAAAAAGGGCACTTCGTAATCTAACTGGAAGTACGTTTTTAAAAAGTTTCAAAATTTTATCTGTTCTTGAATATGTATTTCTTTTGATAACTTTCACTAACAATACACTCTTGTAAGAGTATTGGAAATGCAAAACTCTTGTTTTGCATTCACAATATTAAAAATATTTACACAAAGGAATTTTCTAGCAAAATTCCAAATTTCTGACATTAAAATTCTCTTTACCATGTAACATGGAAATGATTTTAAAAAATATAGTAACTTATATGCAATAGGCCATTAATGGAGCATGTGGTGGTTTCATTCATACGTGGCTTTTTCGATCTACGTACTACAACACAATCGTGAAATGTGTATTAACATTGTTCGATTTGAAAAACGTTTTTGAACAACCAAAGGAGCTCACCTGTGAATGAGAAAATGTTCATGATCACTCTGATGCGCAATCAAAGCCTGCGCACTCCAAACGAACATTTGCCGTGCTTATAACACAAACGGTTATAGTCAAAGAAAAGGCAACATTTATCAAATGCCTAGAAAATATTTAGCATGAAACTGTTAAACCTGAGTGATGATGTTTTTACATGATCAATGAACAGCAAAAAACAGGTGGTCAACTTGATCCTTCATAACAAACACTCACGCGTTTTATCACTCACAACTTGATTTACGACTCATCTAAAGTAAAAGTAGCACGTTTTTTCTCGTAACATTTGTATACAAAAGTGTTTTAGAATGCGACCAATTTATACGATTTTTTCACAAGTTATAAGATGAAATATTTATTGTCTGTGCTTTCTTTACCAATACAATCACTAGAATACGATAAGAAAAGTCTAAAAGTAATCTTTGAAGAATGCAACATTTGTTTGACAATTTGTACCTTGAATCCACGAAACAGATCCAAAGACATAGAATCCTTTTTAAAGACTATTCTACTCGTGAAAACTAAAATGTGTTTACCTATACATACAAAATGCCCCAATCATGGTGATGTATCTCCAAACGTTTATCACTTTTTCTACACAATTATTCTTACCGCTCCTCCCTCCTGGCCAATCATAAACTGACTCATCCGTCTTAGGAGGTTGTGCTAGACATCGATCGCTATGTCAATGTCCAATAAACCGCGTATGTACTACCCGCCTGATTTTAACATAGCTATCAGTTATTTTCAATATTTGGCGCATTTTGGAATTCTGTTGGACATACTTGCATTCGCGGAATAGTCCTATGTAATGCCACTCGTGCTTTGGAAATTCTCAGTTAAATCTCCTCCTCGCTTGGCGTGTCGGGGATTTATCGACAATTTCCAAAGCACTCATGGTATTTCCTATGGTGATTGCACACGTCTCGACGAGAATCTAGGGAATCATGATCGAGCCTACAACGAAATCAGTCACTGACGGGAAATTGAAAGGTCTACGAAAGCTCTGCTGGACAGCATGCAAGAATCGGATCGTGGAGGAAAGCGAGGCCTTCCTCTTTAAAGGGCGCCGTCGGCGCCAAGCGACGCACCTCCAGCGCCAGAATGAGCTGCTCCTGGCGCCCACACCCCACGCCCCCACCCGCACGCACGCCTCCCGCGCTCACGGCGGCTCAGGACATTCCAATAAAACGGCAACTGATTGAGGCGACAGGCATTGCTACTACAGCTCCCTTTCTCAACGATAAAAAACGTTATCTCTGAATATAGCACTCATATTTATTTGATATTCAATGAAATCAATTCAATGAAATTGCAACATGCTCTCTGAACAGTGAAATTCGGTAAACCTTTCGAAAAACGTCCATGAGAAGAAATAATGTGTTTCACACTGATTAGTAAAGCATATGTGCTAAATTTATTCAATATCTTCCATTCCATTTCAATATCTTCCAGAGCATTCCAATAAAACGGCAACTGATCGAGGCGACAGGCGTTGCTACTACAGCTCCCTTTCTCAACGATAAAAAAACGTTATCTCTGAATATAGCACTCATATTTATTTGATATTCAATGAAATCAATTCAATGAAATTGCAACATGCTTTCTGAACAGTGAAATTCGGTAAACCTTTGGAAAAACGTCCATGAGAAGAAATAATGTGTTTCACACTGATTAGTAAAGCATATTTGCTAAATTTATTCAATATCTTCCATTCCATTCCAATATCTTCCAGGGCATTCCAATAAAACGACAACTGATCGAGGCGAAAGGCGTTGCTACAGCTCCCTTTCTCAACGATAAAAAAATGTAATCTTTGAATATAGCACTCATATGTATTTGATATTCAATGAAATCAATTCAATGAAATTGCAACATGCTCTCTGAACAGTGAAATTCGGTAAACCTTTGGGAAAACGTCCATGAGAAGAAATAATGTGTTTCACATTGATTAGTAAAGCATATTTGCTAAATTTATTCAATATCTTTGAAAAAACATAATATTCAAATAAACATTCATTTCAATAAAAATAAAATTGAAATAAATTGTTTTCTTCTTCTTATTGTTATTATTATTATTACTATTATTATTCAATTTGTAATCCACAAGCATTGAATATTATTTTTCAAATTTTCGTAGCATTTTCTACATTTTTCATCGTATTAAGACTATGCGACTAAAAGTGAAATTATTATTTCCCTTCTATTCTAATCAGAGTACCAGAATTCCTTAAGGAGATCGAGCCATCGCCGTGCGCGAAGCCATTATTGAGATGCGAATCTGGAATTGGTTCTGAAGTTTCCAGGAGATGAAAATCGACCTCAGACACTACAGGTGTCGGCCATTTCGCTGCTCTAGGGATCGACAAAACGATTTCCTCCATGGAGATCTCCGAGAACTGACAAATGGTTGAAATCCAATGATGGAGCAGTGGGTTGCTGCATTTCAAATGCTAATTATGGGTGCCTACCACTGAAAAACACGAACTCCAAAACTCCACTATCACTCCACTCCACCGATTTGAGATTTATGTGTTCCATTCCAACAAGTGATTTCAAATGCTTGTGTACGTCACCTTGGCTGCGTCGTGAGAAAAAAATGCACTGGAATCAGCGGAAAGCTTCAACGCCAGACAATGGGGAAAATTGTAAAAAAAGAAACACACTAAGAAATTTTAACTCTATAAAAGCATAGATTTACGAGTAACGTAAGTGTAACAAAATTATCCAACGCAAACTGTTCCGAAGGGGACATAACGAACATTTAGAATGAGAACGCTGAGTCCCGTGAACGTACGGTAATCAAATCAATTCCAAAGGTCATTGGATTTTATTCGTTCCCATTGTTCTACTGGTCTGGCAAAACCGAATATTACTATTTCTGTTCGCAGTCTCAAAATAAATGACATTTACCGACCAACAACATTTTTGGATAACGGAAACTTCACTATCATTAAGAATTAATGGACTTCACCATTAAGGCACGTCATAGGCTGACGTATTTCACGAGAAAGTTATATTAAGGAGTACAATTTTCATTTAATTCGTTAATAGTTATTAACGATGTATCATCGTCATTATTATTATTATTATTATTATTATTATTATTATTATTATCTGATAACATTAGTTTCAAGAAAAATTTTCAACACGTTAGGCTTAGTTTGATAACAAATCGATTGTTCTATAAGTTTTTCTATATTAATAACGTACACCGACTATTGACATTTGTAAATATCCGATGTATTATACTTTTCGTTTAAATTCAACTATTCATCCTGGGAGAGGAGTCAGTGCATAGTAGTTACTAGGAAGCCATGGATCATCTGAATAATTCTGTTCTAATATTACATACATATCGAAACGGATTACTTTTGTTAATGGCAATGGATTAGAACAGTTGTGTTTGTAGCACTGAATTAACTGAAGAACATTGAAAGCCGATTACAACACATTCTTCATAACTTTTATTCAGACATTGATCATAGCTTCGTTAAGTTTGACTTTATTAACGGATAAAGCAAACTTCCAAAACGGTAAAAACTAATGGTGCTACAACGGCACATTGCGCACTACTTGTGTCTTGCAATTTTCGAAAATTGAGAGTGATCAACGAAAATCGGACCCGCGTCATTTTTATAAGCATACTTCACACTATCCGAAAGAAAAAAGAAATAAATTGAAGACATTTTTGAGACAATCTTCAAAATGACGCAATGTAAACTTCAATCAAAATATTCCCTACAAATTCAGCCAGATTGATCGAGAAATAAACATTCTGGTACAAATTTTGGTTTCAGCTTAGCCGCTAGTGCTAGCGCTATACACGGCAGACCGACAGACGTTTTGCAGTAAAACATTTTCAAGGTCAAGGTAACAACGACCCACAAATGGATGATGGATTTTGACTAACCAATGTGTTAGATAAAGTTATTGAATACATATAGGAACGTTATTATAAATGCGAACTATAAATGCGAGCGTCACTATAAATGCGAAATTTCAATCTCTTTTTTATCAGAAAATTTTTGAGTTTTCGATAAACTTTATTAGTAGTCATTTGAAGCACTTTCACTCACAAGTGCATTAATTTATACAAGTGGTTGGAAATGTGCACATTAAAGCCATGAGAGAGATTTAAAAAAAATACATGTGTATTTTTTTAACAATGCAGCAAAATTAATTTTAGATCTTAAACAGTTCAATTGACACTATCCGTACGAAAAGTTTGAAGAAAAAATTTGGAGCCGTATTTGAGAAAATGGGGTTTGAGCGTTTTCTGAAAAGGCGGAATTTTGAGCTTATATTCATAGGAAAGTTTTGAGTTTTCGAGAAACTTTATATGACATCATTAAAACCACATCTCCTTGTAAATGCAATAATCTAAACAAATCGCCGCTAACGTAAATATTAACGACGTGAGAGACAAGTCAAAGAAATTACATTTTTGTACCTGAAACAAAAGAACAGAGTAAAATAGCGTTTATGTCATCTCAGCGCTAGTGTTGCTCACATACACTAGACAGACAGACTGACGAACGGACGTTTTGAAAATAACCTCTTTTTCGGTATCAGGGGACCTCAAAAAGTGTATTTCCGTTGAAATCTCGAAGTCTATTTTCCTTAGCATTTCATAACTTTCTCTATACGAACGTATGTATATGAGAATGAACAAAGAAGTATCCACTATTCGGTATCAGGGTCCAACAAATCGAGTTTTAATGTTAAAAAATCGCCGTTTTCGCAGAGGGTATCACAACACTTTCTCTGTACTATGTAAGTGGAATGTGAGAAAGCACTAAAGAATCTTACAGTCATTATTCTCTATGTCCAAGAACAAGAAAAAAAAATATTACAAAGAAATCTTCCGAATGGCTGTTGGAAAATATAGAATTGGTTGGCCAACTCACAGAGTAGTGTCGGTCAATTGGACACAATTTTGTGCAGAGCAGTACTGCAGAGTCCGCTCGGAAGTTGTTGCCTCAGTTCTCCGGCAATTTCCCAGTGTGAGTTCATCCTGTCCCCGAGCGTTTGTCTGCGCTTAAGGGAGAGTAATATGGATTAATTGGATAACTGAACCCTGAGCGCGTGAGCAAAGGTGCGGGCCGTGGGGCGAGGAGAGACGGGGAGATGAGGCGAGAGCTACAGAGGCAACGAGTCGTGGCAAGAAAAACGCGCCGCGTCAGCGAACCGAGAGGGGAAGCGGAGCAAGTCTGAAAGGAACGGCGACAGGGATGACACAGAACGGGAAGCGACCAGGGAGACCAAATTCTCTTCATTTCCCCGATTTATATACCGAGGCGAAATTTAGCGTCTTACAAAAATATCGCTCAATACAATTTCGGAATTTGGTGAGAGAAATTTGTATTTACATTAATTTGGCCTAGATTTTCGTGACCAAAAAGCTTTAAAAAACAAACACTTGTTTAAAGATTTGAGGGCGAAGAAAATGAACAATTAACACAAATTTGTGTTCGTTTTCATGACAAATTCCTACCACAAATAGAACCAGAAAGCCATAAGACTATTAAAAATTTAAGTTAAACTAGTAAATAAACCGTATGTTATTATTCCTTGACACTTCTTTCAAGCGATACCAAATTTCGTATTTTTCATCATTTCTGTAGCTTTCTCTCTGGGCATAGAATATGCACTGCGATGCGGGGAAGGCAGCGCATCGGAACGTTGCGGAGCCAGGAGATGTGAGCAGCAGAGAGAAGGTTTTTGATTGATTTTTTCGCGTTTCCGGGCGCGTCAACTGCATTCGTCATGAGTCCCGTTAATATAGTGCATGTTTTTATCGGGAGATGGTGATCTTCCCTCGCTGGATGGCGAGATCCGGCGCCGACCTACCGTCGACTAGCAGGGTTTACCCCTAACCAGGACTCTCCCACCAGCGGGGTACCGCCTCAACCGGGACAAGCTCTAAGCTCCCGACCGGTCTCCCGGAATGTGGTAGTGTAGTGCATGTTAGTGTAAGTGTGTGTGTAAGGGGAGAGGATAGGACAAGGAATGGGAAGGACAGATCGCGCCCGGTCCGTGACCCGTTGGTAGGGTACTGCTCCGGCATTCGCCTGGTGTTGATCGGAGAAACCACGGAAAACTACCGATCAGAGCAGCCGGGCGCTAGAATTCTCCTCCAGACAGCGACTGAATTCGACCTAGCTGAAAAGCTTGTGTCGAAAATCCTGCCTAGGACCTCCCGGTCAGAGGCGCTGCAGTGACATCAGTTGATGCACTCAGCTACCGCTCCCGGTAGAGAGGAAGGTGAAGCTGGGGACGGCGACGGGAGGGGGTGGGGGGGCGGCGGAGGCAGCGAGGATCGGAGTATCCTCGCTGTCCATCGATCTCGCGGAACCTCGGCCCTTCCACCTACCGTCCGGCGCTACTTTACACTCCGGCTGTGACAGCCGGAAAACGACATCAATCAAGCAGAGTGGAGAGCGCGGCGAGGCCGCCAATGAGCAGGTCTGTCGCTCCCCCAGCGCCCGCGACCACAACCCTGCCGCCATCCACCGCTCGGGCCTTCGGCAGCGCAAGAAATAGAACACCCCCAGATAATGTCACGGACACAATTCTCTCAGTGGTCTCACATTTATTGCGACTAATTTGCAAGCCTCCTTCTAGGCTTATACCGTCACTCATCCTACTATATTTTCGATCGTTATTATTTAGAAAAGTATGCCTGCCAAGTTGGAGTAGTCATATGAATGAAATCCTACAGTGATACAAGAAATCAGAATAGCATTCAATAATAACAAGTCGATCAAAAATATTTTGTTAAGTTACAGAACGTACACATTAATAGTATAAATTGCTTCATTTGCCTATAAAGTATGAAATGCTCTCTAAAAGTGTGTTACACTTTATATTCCTTTGAAAAATGTCCGTTTGAAAACAAAATATACAGATTCAAACTATGTTGTAAAATCTCAATATTTCTAATAACATTATCTCTGAAATACAGGCATAAAACACTACATCCCCTTCTCTTATTTTTTCTCGGGTGCGCTTTATTGTCATGCGAGACATTTTCTATATTACGGCCAAACTTGCATGATTCTATGAAAGTCGTGTTCAATTACAAGAATTACGACTTGAGATATCGCTAACAAGAAATAATGTTTGGAAAAATAAATTCCAGCGAGATACGAAGCGTTCATGTGTACTAAAAGATGAAGTAATTATTACACAGGCATAAAAAAGCCTTCGATCTAAATTGAATACGATAAAAACTATTCTGACAACTTCCCGAGAAGAGATTAAAACGATAAACCGATAGTGCCCAACGAAATTTAATATACACTCATATGTCTACACCAAATCATAAATATTAGATCGTATTTTTGTCATGTTATCGAAAATAAAAAGTGCAAACTAAATTATTCATCCAAGGCTTCCATTTCAGGTCGTTTCAATTTATAATTTCCCTTACTGATATAAAAATAGCGGGAAATGAATTAGGAATCTATATTTTATTGACACAGATTTGTACCGCACCCACGGGACCAGAAGATGCATTATTTGTAGTGCACAAAATTGTGGCAATCATCTCTGAAAATTATGACATATGTAAGTATTTTATTGGCGAATGATACAACGCAAGCGAAATAGAGTGAAAGTGGTATTTAAATAGCGTATATAATTCCATAAAATATATTACCAAACAACACTATGCAAAATAGTATCAAAACTGATTAGTAATTTTTTTCAACTTTCTTACTTATAAACTTAGTTATTGCCAAGACAAACACCTCCACGAACGGAGAACAATGGAAAAATATTGACATGAAACGTTTCAGATAATGTTATGTAGTATGTGTCTGAAATTAAGACGTTATTTTTACTTTCTTGCATTCTACTTGCGTAGTACAGAAAAAGTTATAAATGCTCCAGCAAAAACGGGCGCTTTTCGGCAGAAAAAATTACTTATAACAGATCACAGATACCGAACATGTATACAAATATTGTTCTTGAATCTCTAAAAGGTTATACAGGATGTTCACCAATACTGATTTTCCCAATAAATCTGCTTGATACTGATTACCATCATTCATATTAAGAGGTTATGGTCAATTTCATCCATATTAACAGGTCAACAACGACCCTTTTCATGAAAACGATTAATTTTCTCGTTAGGCACGTGAACATATTCCCTTTTAAGAGGTCACTTGGCTCCGCTGTCATCAGCCATGCACACATCGTAGATTCGCCTGTATTATACACCCACAACATCTTGAGGATTTTATTTTTTTATCGTAACACTACTAAAAGCGGAAGAATTTTGGTGATAATAATTAAGTACTATCTTGCGTCGGGACGCATTATCAGATTACTTTCAATAGTGATATTTAGTATTGCTTTTGTCAGGAGAGAAGGGGTTAATTTGTTTCAAGTAACAATAAATGATTTTATGCATGCTCTGAATTTTATACAGTGTTGATTGCAACTTCAATTCTATTTGAGAATTAATTTTACGAATGAGAAAATACGGTGGTGTGAAAAAGAAAAAGTGCAAAGACAGAGAATGGAATACTTTACAATAGAATTTGTTTACGTACAAAATAAAGCTGCCTGTATTTAATAGTTTAAGTCTAAATGAAAAGCTGTTAACGTGGGCATACTTAACTTCTTTAGCAATAGCAAAATTATACCGGATGTGTACTTCTCAAAATACACTAACCTCCATTCATTGGCAAGCTATTCTAACGGCTTTTTTTCTTTCTTTCCAGAATCAAAGTTACCTCTTAAGGCAAGCTTCACAGGATCGATATTATAGCATGGTAGAGAAATTGGTAAGTGCTTCCAGAGACGGTCTAGACAATATGTCGTCAAGAATGTTTTGGTCAGATCATCCAGCAGTAAGCGTCGAAGTCGTGAAGACCCCCAAGTTAATGAGAATCAGTTGTCGTAAAACAGTCTGCGAATAGGTCGGAGAAGAAAGTGGCACTTTAAGTACTCACCCATCGTTCAGTATGAAAATACAAGTGCGCACGCAGTTTGGCGTGAATTTTATTTGCTCAACAGCTGGGAAGTGCTCTTCACCCACACTCTCCAGATTCAAGTCCCTGTCATATCCATGTAATCACTAAGATAAAAGAATCAATTCATAAGTTTCAATCCCGAACAACTGAATATACTCTTGAAGCAATAGATCGCACCAATGTTTTCCACATCTCTGGGAATACATACGTTCCCCGACCAAGATCGAAGGCATGCAAACCGTAGAAACCGTGCAAACCGTAGTTACTGTGTATCTAGAAAATAATTAGTTTTTAACATTAAAAAAATCAACGGATGAATTAAAATCGCTTTTGAAAGTACACCGTACGATCAACACGTCATTGCATTTTTGTATTAATATAAAACATGGAACATGGATTCTATTTTTTTGAAACTGTGAATATTTAATTTAGTAAGTCACTGACTATTTCGTTACTATTTTACCTGTTTCAAAAAGTTTTAAAAGTACAATACACTTTACAGTTGAATTAAATAATAGTGTACATTTCTGTAAAGAAGTTGAAAATTAATGAAAAAAAAATAAATTCAGAATTTTCAAAAAATGGCAATCCAGGTATCCTAAATAGTTTTTCAACTACATTAATATATTTACAAGCAAAGAGCGAATTACACTTATTTTCTTCGTGAAAAAATTGGTAATATTCACTAAACGCCAAACAAGTAAGCACGAAATATGTTTAAAAATTTAAATTTTCATTAGCAGTTTACACAAGCCAAAGTTTAGTACATATAATGTTGTCAATATCTTGTGGCTTCCAAATCTTAGATGTGTCATCAAGATTTACACACAATATCACTTGACAATCAGGCAGTCCTCGTTTCAGAAATTCTAGCACATACCATACGCCACTTTTCCTAACATTTCCTTCATAGTCATATTTGCAATCTTTAAATTTTAGGAAGAATACTCTAGAAACTATGTCTCGTTCTCGATACCACTAGGAAAGTATGTGGAACAGAATCATCTGTGTTAAAATATAATTTTTTGGCAAAAAAAATACATAGCGATCTTTACCTTCGGAGTACACATTTACTCTTGAGCAATCATCTCATCTAATCAAGTAATATGGCTTAGCAGGTTATCTCCGATGAATATTTTGAGAACCTTATATTCATTCGCAGTAATGTGCAGTTTACAAAACGAATAAATCCTGCGTTACTTATTCGATTTAAAATGTTAACAGAGCGGGATAGATTCACTTTTGCAAAATCCGTTTACTGTTACTGGTTTGTATAAATACTGCTTGTCACGATAATTGTTGCTGTTTCAACAACAGAACACCGGTTTCCATAAAATTATTATGATATGAATACGTGAAGTGTATTACAAAACACTGTATTGCAGTACTATGCGACAAAAATATTTCAATACTTTAAATATTGTTGTCATTCTAGCAGAGTCAAAGTCATATAATTCAAGAAGCGATTTCAGTCTCGCAAGAATTTGTTTAGGATCTCAATATGTAGCTTCCTTAGTAATAATAATAATAATAATAATAATAATAATAATAATAATAATAATATAACTTCCAAGAGAACTGAGAATATTAGGTAATTGGTAGTTACTATATTTCACTACGTACGAGTATAAGGTACAACGATATCGAATTACATAAATACATTTTAATTAGAACACCAATTATAACAAAGAGTTATAAATATGCCAGATGTATTGTGTGTTAGCAAGCTTTGAAATTAAAAGATAATCGATCACCAAGGAGGTATTATAACAAGAATTGCAAACACAATATTGTAAAATATGGATTTTAACGTTCGTGCCAACCCTAATAACCATCTTCATATTAATAACGCTTACTACATTATTATCACCAATACAATTTTCACTCAAATGAACCTAATAAAATAACGCACAGTACATTTTACTTATGTCACTTTAGTATGAAGATATCCTCGAAGAGCAAAATTTTCCGAACGAGACGAAACTATTTTTAAACAGATATAGAGATAGGTTAATAAACAGTATGTGAACTTTTCAGAAAGTAAGACATTTTTCATGAGTTATTTCTTCGATTAGAAACATTATAACTAAATATCAGTGTCCGCTGTTTGTCCGAATCTCAGAGTAAGTAATGATTTGACTGTATCAAGCACGAAATTCACCAGAATGAGTAAATGGACCTCAAATGCCAGTTTGGAGATACTGATCATGACGCACTAAAAGAGGGAAAAGCTTAAAAGATGAATATGATCGTCGAAACATAAAGATTATGATTATCGCACAGAATAATTCTGTGCTTAGATAGCAAAATGACATAAGTCACTAAATGACATAAGTTATTATTCTTTGTTAGTTGAGGAGTGACCAAAAGCTGCATTTCTGTAGTTTGTAGTTTATGAAAAAACAATGGTGGAAAATTGCAATAAGATTAAAATTTTATTGCAATAAGATGACAATAAAATTAAAATAAGCCACAGTGTATTTTTTCGTGACATCTGGAATCTTAAAATTGCTGTCATGGAAAAATTTTAAAAAGTGACTTATAAAATTTTCCATCTTGACACAGAATTTTCCTTTGCATGAAACTACTGTAAAAGGGCACATGCCTAAACTTCAGCTACTAAAGGGAAGAATGAGAATATGCTCATACATTTAAGAATGTGATATCAGGAAGAATATCTTGGAGAAGGAGGTCCGAGCCAACAGAATATAAAAGAGCAGTGATACTCCTTCGCTCATCAAAACAAGATATTAATGCCGCAAAACCGTTGGCACAAGGTTATACCAAATACTATAACTTTTAGTAAATTTTAATGGAAACATCCACTACAAAATATGTTCGTGATCATTCGAAAACGTCACTCTGAATACTTCCTTTAGTTCAAAATCTGGCCAAAATTTGAAATACTGGAAGACAGGTAATAGGACCGATGTACTAAGTAACGTTCGTCTACAACTGGTAATAGATTCTACGCTAATAACAACGATATTGACCAATATTGAAACTCACAGGTTGTTGAAACTTTACATATATGTGATAATAATGAGTAAGTTGTCGTTATAGAGATTGATAAAAAATATCCCAAATTATTACACTTCTTTCAATCTTACTAATTTCTTCAGAATATAATTATATATTTGATTAATTTTATGCGTAATAGGATAAGATCAATTCGGTTTGTTAAATAATACCCTTTCCTAATAGAAAAATGCAATGATCCTTACATTTCAAAAGAATTAAAAATAATATAGCAAGGAAAATAATAAAAAAAATATATTGTACATTGTTCAACAAAAATGAACGTTTTAGCCACGTATATTTTTTTCTTTTCCATGAAAACGAAATTTTCAAAATCGAAAAGACAGGCACGAGAGAGAAAAGAAATGTTTCTTGATGCGTAAATACAACAGAAATAAAATATTTTAAGTTCAAAACGCTAGAAATGCACATGCTTCTCTCCTAATCGCTTACCTAATATTGTATTCGCAGCGACTCCCAAGTAGTACTTGTCAGAAGCCACATTGCTTGATACTCACGTATTAAACACAGCATGCCGTATTTAACTTTCGTAGTCAGAAATTTACAAAATTCTCAACGCATAACGGACTGAATAAACCAGAGCAACCGTTAAAATTTGGCAGTTTAATTTGCGAGAAATGGAAAGAAACATGATATTTAAAATACACAGTTGTTCCTGAATCATTAAACACGATGCTTTGTATATTACTACAAAGATTCTTCAAAAAGTCTTCGAGAAGATATGAAATAAAATATATCGTTAATAATACGAGAAAGGAAATAAGTTTATTTGATCGGAGTCTATTAGTAAGATAGACAAGGAGGCAATGTTTACTCAATACTTGTGATTAGATTCTAAACGTGGCAGTTCACGTGGTAAAAGATTTGTTTTACAAATTAGATTCTAAAATTGTTTGCTTTAAAAATTAAGTTATAATGTATGACTTATAGTAACGTATAACGTACGGTTAGAATGCAACATTCGTTTGTCCTCATAATATTTTGTATATTCATATATTATTGACCTCAATATATTGACTATTAACCCTTGCATTAATAACTAAAAATGCACATTTTGAAAAATGGGTTTGAAATCGAGTTCCTTCAAGCGGATACATACATGCGTGATAATAGAGCAGCGTTCACTGAAAGAATAAAGAAAATTAGGAGATGCAAATTCTTAGACAATCAAAATAAGTACATCCACACACGAGGCTCACGGAAAGCGAACTTTTTCTCACATATATTCATTCACTATATAAACAACGCATTTCTAGAAATAAATGATATATTATTATACGTGGTAAAATAACGACACGACATTCTAACACTTTCAGACTCGACAGTCATGACAATGTTCCCTTCGATAAAGAAAAGGCAAATGCAAAGCGCGTGGGAAGCGTCAAAGCTATGTCGAATACGTGTTTGTTTGAAGTAGTAACGTATCACTCGGGGCCAGCGCAACAAGCGTGCGTCAACAAGCGTGAGGAGCGCGAGCTGCGCAGGCGGAGGAGGCTGTGCGAATGCGGAGGCGGAGGCGGGCTGGCGTGCGACGGCAAGCGCGCGTGATGGCCGGGCGACAGCCGCGTCGCCGGCGGCGGCGACGGGGCCGAGCGCGTCCGGGCCGGGGGCGCCCCGCGGGGGCGGGCCGGGACGCCACGCGCCCCGCCCGCCCGCCCGCACGCGTCGGCGCCCCCGGCGCGGGGGGCGGTCGGCCCCGGGCACGCGGAGCCACCCGGGCGGCGTGGCGCTCCACGCCCTCGTCCCACGCAACCCCCCGACAAGATGTGGTCGTTACGTTTGGCAACGGGACGGCGGCGACCCCTGGCTCTCTCGGCGGTGCACTCGACGGCGGCCACTGCGCGCGAACGCGCCCGGCTGCGGTGGCGGCGGCGGCGGCGGCTGCGGACGCGAGGCAGCGAGCACGGCGCGCGCGGGGCACACGGCGCGACACCGGTGCGGACGCCACTGCGGCGCGCGGAGGCGGCAGCCGACGCCGCGGACGGCGCGCCGCCCGCCGCGCGCGCCCCTGGCGGCCGCGCCGACAAGCTGCAGCGCCCGGCCCGCGCGCTCCAACGCACCGCCCACTCCGGGCACAATGGGCCGCACGAAGGCGCCGACCACGGCCGCGCTTCCTTTTGCCAGGCATCGCTTCGTAATGGATTGCCGAGTGTGTCAAGAACTGGCAACGCTCATTTGAAAGGCGGAAGAAATTATAGTTCTTAGGTTTCATTATCCATGTCATATTTTTAGCAAACAATAAGAATCTAACAATCTCCGTTCTGTGACCGCTAGTTCGAAATTTATGGTTTTTATTCAATGTTTGATCAAATTTGGACATCAATGAAAGGGTACACAAACGAACTATGAAAATAAATATATGCATTTAATTCTTAAAATTGAAATTTCAGTTACCCTTTCATTCCCTATTTCGGAGTGCATTATCACATACACACTATTCGTATCATATTTCCAAATTATGGATCGAATAGTTCTCAACTCAGTAGAAACATGATCGAAACACCCAATGCTTGAGAGACCAGAAGCCGGGGCCCTCTAAAGCGCAGCGATTATCGATGTCAAGCGAAGCGGTGAGCGCAGCGTTTCGACCCGCTCGCGTGGCTGGCGGCCTACCGCGCGGCCGCCGGCCCGGCGCCGCCAACACGACGCGCGGCGTGACGGGGAGCGTGGCGGGGAGCGCGGCGGGGCGGGGCAGGCATCGATCGGGCACCGCCCCGGCCAAGGGCGCGAGCGACGGCGGCGCGGAGCTGCCGTGACTTAGTGCTATATTTACGCAGCGCCCCGGTGCAACCGCCGACTCGCGTCTCGCCCCCGTGGCCTCCCCGGCTCGCCCGCGCCCCCCCCCCGCCCCCGCGCTGGGTAGGGCCGGGCCGGGCCGGGCCACCCGGACGGCGCGGCGGGCGGCTGCAGGCTCCGGCCGCCCCGCCCCGCCCCGCCCGCCCCCTGGCACCCGCAGCGCCGAGCGTCTCCCGGCCACGTGGGCGCGCCCTCCCCGCCCGCACCTCCTCGCGCGCTCTCGCTGTTTACTTCGCGCTCCAGCCTACCTTCCCTATCGACTGCAATTGTCACGAATCCCATACAAGACAACCGGCTTTCGCTTCCCTGAGCAAATAGGTTTAAATGATTTATTGTTAGTGATTCCGGGTGCGTAAACTACATTGGGCATTAGTCCCGTAAGTGTAGTGCATATTTTTCCTCGGGGATGTGGCGACAATCTTCCCCCTCTGGATGGCGAGATCCGGCGCCGACTTACCGTCGACTAGCGGGGTTTCCCCAACCAGGTATCTCCCACCACAGGCGCACCGCCCCAGCCTGGACAATCTCTAAGCCCCCGACCGGTCTCTCGGCATGTGTGGTAGTGTAGCGCATGTAAGTGTATGTGTAATGGGAGAGGATTGGACAAGGAAGAGGAAGGAAACATCGAGCGCGGTACGTGGCTCGTTTTTTACGGTACAACATTCGCCTGGTGTTGATCGTAGAAACTATGGAAAACTATCGACCAGAGCAGCCAGCCGCTAGAATTCTCCTCCAGACAGCGACTGAATTTGATACCTAGCTGACAAGCTAGTGTCGAATATCCTGCCGCCGTCGGGACTCGAACCTACGACCTGCCAGTCAGAGGCACGGCAGGGACAGCTGATGCATTTGACACCCTCTCCCGATAAACCGGTTTACAATTACTCGGGAGCGAATGTCTAGTTTTTAAATGTTGCAATTTCACTTTGTTGGTATTTTTATTCCTCATTCAACTACGCGTGAGAAGGGGGTGGGATAGTGATTCTGGAGTCAAGAAAAAGTTCGCAGATTATGTTTCACCTTCATAGGTAACATACTTTGTTGTAGTGTTTTTTGACGAAAATAAATAAACAAAAAATTAAAGATCCGTATGACCACCCATCAATCACAGTTAGATCCCTTCCGCTCCCCCGATGGTGGCAAGCGAGTGACAACTCGACACGTGTCTGTCTGCGGCAGCGCAGGTGACTGGCGATTTTTCGCATCCTTCTATTCTGTTTGCAAAATTCAAATAAATAAATAAACATAAAATAATTTTTAAACAGTTTAAGCGCAGAGACGCCTGACTAAGACAGTTACAGAATATGCGATAAGTCATTCATAGGTACGTATATACGAAAAAAGTACAAGATAATTATTTATGTCGCATCAAGGCAGAATATACTTAAATAATCTCATTGTCTGTGCGTGTCAATGCAAACCGATCCTATTACAGACGTAAGAAATTAAAATATTACAAGGGAAGGAAGAGAAAAAAGTAATGTTCTTAAAACTCTGGTTTCAATTTTCATAATTTTTGTGGTATCCCCCCAATCAGAAGACGAAACGGAGTTACGCTCCGCCGCGCCGCTAGTGGAGGGGCACAGTCCCTCCCCTCCCCCTTCACCGGGCGGTGGGGTATAAAGGCATGGTCGGGAGCAGGGCGCTCCCGTTCAGTTACCGCTTCGCGTAGCTACCACCGCCGCACTCGCTACACGCCCTACCGCGGCGTAACCTGCTGCGCACTATAAGAGGACTCCAGACTGCTGCCGCCGACACTAGCTACCGTCACCAGTCGTGACGTATCCGCCGGGCGATCAGCACAGACCTCGGGGGCTACTGCCGCCCTCGCTACACGCCTGGTCAAGGCGCCATCTGTGGCGCGCTACAAAGTGACTGCAGACTACCGCCGGCACTTGCTACCGTCACTAGCCGTGACGTATCAGCCAGGCGATCAACGCCGACCTCGGTGGCCACTGCCGCCCCTCGCTACACTCCCGACCGCGGCGTAACCCGCCGCGCGCTACTAGGAGGCTCGAGGTGACTGCGGCCAGCTATCACGTTACGACGCTTATCGCCACTGCGGGCGATAAGGCTCGGCGAGGCAAGAAGGCCGTTAAGAATTATTGTACAGTATTTGTTACGTTGTTCTGTGTATTGGTTATTGGTGAAAGTAAATGGTTATTAAACATTGACTGTTTAACTTACCTTGCATCCTGCAAATACAACATTGGCGACGAGGATATAAGAACAAGACGCGTGAAGAACAATGGAGCAAATAACGCAAGTGATCGCGATGTTGCAAACACAACATCAAGAACAGATGAGAATGTTAATGAAACAATTGGAGATGCAGAAACAACAAGTCCAGCAGATTCCGGTATTTCCACCATATAGTAAAGATCAGGAGGACTGGACAGTTTATATAGAACGTTTTGAGCAGCACTTGGAAGCACATCTAGTGACAAATGAAGCACAGCAGCGTGCACATTTTTTGGCGTGTGTGGGGGAAGAAACCTTCATTACGATAAAGAAAATATGCTCTGAAGATCCAAAGAAATTAACATTCAGTCAACTGAAACTAAAACTGGCCGATCATTTTGAAGAGAGAATGCATGTAGTGACCTCAAGATATAAGTTTTTTCAAACGAAACTAAAACCAGGTCAATCACATGCGGAATGGGTGGTAGAGCTGAAAGGTTTAGCGAAATCATGCAAATTTAAGTGCGATAAAAGTAACTGTGGAGAGTCATATGCAAATAATATGATTAGAGATATGGTTATATTACATACCCCGATAAATCAAGTGCGTATAGATGCAATACGAAGAGAAGAACCAACACTGGAAGAAGTGATGAAGATTGCTACAACACACGAAATGGCTGAAAATCTAGTAAAGCAGATGAAGACAACAGAAGAAGTGAGCAAAGTTACAAAGGAGAAAGAACGAGCAGAAGAAAAAGTAAAATCATGCCCAGGTTGTGAAAGTAACCATAAACGAAGTCAGTGTTGGTTTAAAGAGGCAAAATGTAGATTCTGCAAAAAAGATCGGACACATACAAAGTGTTTGTTTAAAGAAGAAACAAATGGCGGGCAGAAAACAGGAAAACCCTAGAGAAAACCCAAAGAGTGTGAAACGTAGCACCAAGCAGTCAGAAGAAATGGAGGTAGACCAAATACAGACGGTGAATATGATTTTGAATTCATCACAACGAAGAAAGATAAGAGTGCAATTGGAAATGTTAGGAAAAAATATGGAGTTCCAGATCGATACAGGGGCTACAGCAAATCTAATAAATCTAACAACATATCAAAAGTTAGGTGCACCGAGATGTTCCAGCGGTAAAGCAAAGTTAAAATCATATCAAGGAATAAACATCCCAGTAAAAGGTGAAGTAGAAGTGACTGCAAGATATAAAGGAATACAACGGAAGTTACGTTTTATCATAGTGAACCGATATGATGTACAGAATATATTGGGAATGGAAGGCATAGACTCTCTTGGTTTCACGGTAGAAGATAATGTCATGTCAGTCGACAACACAAGTAAATGTGCAGAAATGAAGAAAATATGTGAAGAGTTTTCCGAAGTGTTTTCAGAAGGCCTAGGTCATTGCACAACATATAAAGCTCACATAACGATGAAAGAAAATTGTCAACCAAAATTTTGTAAAGCAAGACCGGTGCCATTGAATTTGCAAGAGCAAGTAAAACAAGAATTGCAACGATGGGTACAAGAAGGAGTGCTCAAACCAGTTAATAATGCAGAGTGGGCCACTCCAGTGGTAATTATAAAAAAGCCAAATGGTAAACTAAGGTTGTGTGGAGATTTTAAAGTTACATTAAATCCACAAATGTTAATAGACCACTATCCTATGCCAAAACCGGAAGAAATATTTGCGAAACTACAAGGTGAAGGTTTCACGAAAATAGATTTATCGGAAGCTTATCTGCAGTTAGAGTTGGATGAAGAATCGAAGAAAATGATGGTAATTAATACAAATGATGGTTTGTATCAGTTTCAAAGGCTTCCGTATGGCATCGCCAGCTCGCCCGCGATATTTCAAAGGTTTCTGCAACAAATTACGGAGAAAGTACCAAATTGCGCTAACTTCTTGGATGATATTATTGTTACAGGCAAAACGGAAGAAAAACATAAGCAGAATTTGCGGATGCTGTTACAATTGTTAAAAGACAATGGACTCAAATGTAATTGGGAGAAATGTGAATTGTTTAAGACTTCTATAAACTATTTAGGCCACGTAGTGGACAAGCATGGAATTCGACCAACAAAGGAAAATATTGAAGCAATTACAAGAATGCCAGCACCTCAAGATGTGAAACAACTCAGCTCATTCTTAGGTAAGGTTGCTTATTATTCCAAATTCATTAAGAATAGAGCAATGATCTCGGCACCACTAAACCAGTTACAGAGGAAGAATGTGAAGTTTATTTGGTCGACAAAGTGTGAAAATGCATTTCAGCATCTGAAACAAGAACTGATTAAAGCAACAAGATTGACGCACTACGCGCCAGGTCAACCGCTACTTCTCGCGACTGACGCGTCAGAAAATGGTATTGGCGCTGTGATATCAACGACTACACCAGAAGGCATTGAAGTACCAATTGCATTTGCATCGAAAACATTAAACGACGCACAGAGAAATTATGGACAAATTCAAAAAGAGGCATTAGCAATAATCTATGGGGTGAAGAAATTTCATCAATATCTGTATGGCGCGAAATTTACGCTCATTACAGATCATAAACCACTTACGTCATTGTTCAATCCAAGAAAAGGTATTTCAGAGAGAACGGAGAAGAAACTGAAACGATGGGCAATTTTCCTCTCTGATTATGATTTTGAGATTGTTTATAGGTCAACTTCACAGCACGGCAACGCAGACGCGCTGTCGAGGCTGCCGGCGGGGCCAGACGAGTCATTCGACAAATCGGAAGAAGCCTGCGCGTACATAGACTTTGAGGATGGCGACGCCCTGTTACGATTGCCGCTGGACGCAAAAAGGGTAGCGCAGGTAACACGGGAAGACCGCCTGTTAAAACAAGTAAGTGGTTATTTGAGTAAAGGTTGGCCAACAAGGAAACTAAATCATAGTTCAGCAGACTTAAATCAATTTTTGTTAAAGAAAAACGAGTTATCAATGCAAGATGGGGTGTTAATATATAATTGTGAAGATAACGTAAGAGCTGTAATTCCAAAGAAGCTGCAAGCAGAAGTGTTAAAGTTATTGCATGTTGGACATTGGGGCATTACCAGGACAAAAACGGTTGCTAGAAGATATGTGTATTGGCCGGGGATGTCGAAAGATATAGAAAATTTGATACGTAATTGTAATATATGCAGACAGAACCAGGCAAGTCCGCCGAAGCACTTTTCGAGCTGGCCGAAAGCTGAAAAACCATGGGAGCGAGTACATATTGATTATGCGGGGCCGTTCTATGGGTCAATGTGGTTAGTAGTGACAGATGCCTTTTCACAGTATCCATATGTGTGTGAGACGCGTACCGCAACAACAGAAGCAACAATTCAAATGTTAACGAAAGTGTTTGTAATAGAAGGCTTACCGCAATTGTTGATATCGGATAATGGCGCACAATTCACATCACATTTATTTGAGAAATTTTGTATAGAAAATGGCATTCAACACCTTAGGACAGCTCCATTCCACCCACAGTCAAACGGGGGAGCAGAGAGATTTGTACGCACATTCAAAAGTACCATGATTAAGGCAATGGCAGAAGGAGTTGGTAAAGATAAAGCACTACAACAACTATTAGTAACGTACAGAGCAACTCCAGTAGGTAACGAAGAGAAAAGTCCAGCGGAACGACTGCATGGGAGGCAGCCGAGGACATTATTGGCACTATTAGTACCCGTCAAACGCCCGAAGCAAGTAGTGAATACAACATTCAAAGTCAAAGATAAAGTCTATATTCGGTCGTTTAAATCCTATCCAAAGTGGATTCCAGCAGTGATCCACGAGACTATAGGGCATAGAATGTATCTGGTACAGTCAGAAAGCGGTATCATGAGAAGACACGAGAACCAGATTACAAAAAGGTGGAACATGCATAGAATAGACGACAACCAACAGAAGAGTAATGTTCATTGTAATTTTCAGCCGGCTATAATGCGGATGGCGGAACCAGCCATCACACACGAGCCAGCGGCTCGGCCGGCAACACCATCGGACGACACATCCCGAGGAGGGGTGCGACCAGAGGCGGAGTCATTCGCCGAACCCAGCAGCCGAGACGCGTCACCAGGTCCAGCCCTGCTGCGGAGGTCACGTCGTCATCGTGGGCACCCATATGCCCACAATAAAACGGGGAGGAATGTGGTATCCCCCCAATCAGAAGACGAAACGGAGTTACGCTCCGCCGCGCCGCTAGTGGAGGGGCACAGCCCCTCCCCTCCCCCTTCACCGGGCGGTGGGGTATAAAGGCATGGTCGGGAGCAGGGCGCTCCCGTTCAGTTACCGCTTCGCGTAGCTACCACCGCCGCACTCGCTACACGCCCTACCGCGGCGTAACCTGCTGCGCACTATAAGAGGACTCCAGACTGCTGCCGCCGACACCAGCTACCGTCACCAGTCGTGACGTATCCGCCGGGCGATCAGCACAGACCTCGGGGGCTACTGCCGCCCTCGCTACACGCCTGGTCAAGGCGCCATCTGTGGCGCGCTACAAAGTGACTGCAGACTACCGCCGGCACTTGCTACCGTCACTAGCCGTGACGTATCAGCCAGGCGATCAACGCCGACCTCGGTGGCCACTGCCGCCCCTCGCTACACTCCCGACCGCGGCGTAACCCGCCGCGCGCTACTAGGAGGCTCGAGGTGACTGCGGCCAGCTATCACGTTACGACGCTTATCGCCACTGCGGGCGATAAGGCTCGGCGAGGCAAGAAGGCCGTTAAGAATTATTGTACAGTATTTGTTACGTTGTTCTGTGTATTGGTTATTGGTGAAAGTAAATGGTTATTAAACATTGACTGTTTAACTTACCTTGCATCCTGCAAATACAACAATTTTGTCAATTTTTCTTGTTTTGAAATCAGTTGTAATTATTTTAATAAATGTTTGTTATCTACAAGATGTGCAGTGATGTTTCATTTCTGTACATCTACAAATTATTTGTGTAAAGACAACAAGAGACTGTACCAAAGTATTTCAATATGTGCTTCAATAAATTAATTCTTATTTTTATAAAGTGATTTGTACATACTACGTCGTTCTTTGTAGCAAATATCAGTTTCGTCCACCTGAATTATGCATGACATTTAATGATAAAATCACGATCGTTCCGAGAATTACGTGCCATCGAGTCCACCTTGAAAACTAATACCGGCATTAAACTAATACACGTAACTTAAACAACCACAAGACACAGACTACAAATGCGAACAAAACGGTATGCAAAAAAGAAAGAAACTTCCCTTTTCACAGCATGAATGTGGCTGTTCCGGGGTTCTCGGAATTGTATTTAAATGTGGTTCTGAAGCTAATTGTTAGATGTAATAAGAGGTAGACATTCCATTGTGGAAACTAATACTTGTATTACTCTTCGAAATTTCATAGAGCGGTATAGCAACAGGACAATGCCAGATGAATGTACAGAGCATACAATTATGAAAGACAATGTTATGATGGGTTAATATACATTAATTGTGTCCGGTACAAACAAAAATGCTGCTGATTAAAAGAACACAGAAGCTGCAAAGTTTTCTTCCTATTTTCGCGCGCATTGGAAATTAGTAACATTGGTATGCAAATTATAGAGCATATTTTCAAAGTTCTTACTGCATAAATGTATACATATTTCATACATTGCACAGATAAATAAAGTATAGATATATGGCATAGTGTTTATTTTTTACAAAGTAGTTTTTTATGTTGATTTCAAATCTGGAAACCGTTTTCTCTGCCACGTCAGGTTTTTAAGATATCGACAAAAATTTAATTTTCATGGTACCTATTTGTCAATTTTTACCCCCTTGTTTTTTGTATTTTTTGAATTATTTTTGTTTGTATTGTCACGCAACGTCACACAATATTTTGATCTTCTGTAAAAATATTTATATTTAAAGTAATACTTTAAAGTATTTTCGATATCGCAATACTAATCTTTAATTTTTTTATTTTTTATTTTCAATATTCTGTCACTCGCGCGTCCACTCATAGCAGGAGTGCTCGCGCGCATTATTTAGTTTACTTCGGCTTTTAATATTTACGTGTTTGCGTAATAACAAAGAGAAACGCATAAACACTTGTCAACACATTTAAAATGTTAACACTCTCTCAGATTACATAAAAAATATTATTTTGAACAAGTATGTATGAACACCGTTTCATGAAGCAGTGCTCACATGTGGGATTCTGTCAAACAGGCACAGAGATTTCACTTCAGGGTGCATGTCCTACACACGTCCTACACGTGCATAACTGAGCAGAAGAGATACGTTTATCGACACCCTTCTCAAATATTAAAGAAATAGAAGCATTGTTTTTATTTGTAGAAGGCTAACATTCCCTTCTTTACCAGAAAAGAAACTTCTCTTTGACTCTATCTAATGACACAAGTGACGGAGTGTTAAGACGAAATTATGGCCTCTAGAGGTTGCATGAATTCACCATATCTATTTTGCTACAGCAAAATAGTGGCTATCTAATAGACAAATTCCATAGGAAGAATTTGCATCATTTCTGATGAAAGTATATGAATTCTACTTCAATTCAAATGTGGATAAAAAGTCATAAGCACCACACTTCATCTATTTGACATGTGCATGCAACTTGCACCGTTGGATACGGAAGGCGAAGAAAAAATAACCTTCTTGCATTCTGTCTTTCTTATGATATGGTTTGAATCAAGCACCCACAACAGTCTTTTCTGTTTGTCATACGTCATCGGAAGTTCCTACAAAACTCGTGCATCAAAAGTATCCAGACTTTCCTTCAGTTTCAAAATCAATTCTACATGATCCCATCTGCTTTCAATACCATTAGCACCTATCAATCTGGAGAAAGTATTCATTTAATGGAGAATGTTGATGTTTGTGACACTGACAGACACAAAAACATGTGAAATTCTTTGCAATGAGTGACAGTATTTGCTATTATGTGGACGTTCAATGTCTCTTGACAAGCCTCTTGGGGGAACACAACACTGGAACATGGCGATTGTTAAGCGACACTTTTTAAAAAAGTTTGAAAGCAGTACTATTACACAATGATAACAAATATGCAACAGGTTGGATATTCTTCCCACCGCACAGACAATATGAAACTATGACCCTACTTCTTGAAACAATGTGATATCACTTTATAAATAGTGTATTTATAATGGTTTAAAAATCATCACCATTCTCGTGGAAATTCTGACGGGATACACCAAGTACTGACGTTTTCTCTGCGAGTGGGAGAGTATAAATAGAAAGCACTACTACATAAAGCAAAATTGGCCTATCAAAAGAAGAATGTAGCAAGAAAATAAAAATGTCTTTCGTGTGCTGTTCATTGACCCTGACAACGTAATCATGCCACAGCTTCACATCAAACTGGGACTCATGAAAAATTTCGTGAAGGAACTCGGATGTTTCGTACCTGTGCAACAAGTTTCCAGAGTTGAGTTATGCGAAAGTGGAAGAGGATGTGCTCACAGGTCCACAAATAAGGAAGATAATTTCTGACAGTCACTTCCAAAACTGAATGATACTGAAACAAGTGTATGGGTAGCATTCAAATCAATTGTAGCCAATTTCCTTGAAAATTGTAAATCTGCAATGTAAATGTTGTGAAGAAGTGCATCTGTACCTACAAAAAGGCTGGGTGTCAACTTGTCCTTCAAAATTCATCTCTTCGATCCATATCTTGACTTCTTCCCAGAAAACCTAGGTACAGTCATTGACGAAAATGGTTTTCGGCAGAAAATCTCGGTGATGGTGTAAAGTATCACAGTCAATGGAGTGCAGCAATGTTGGCTGACTGCTGGACACTTCAGCGTGACACCAAATGCTCAGCACAAACGAAAATCTACAGCCAAAAATTCAAACTAAACACACCTTAGATTAAGAATTTTCGGTGTCTATGGATTTTGTGTGTATTATATCTTGAAAGATTTATTACTATAAGCATGCGTGTCATGTGACTCAATATCACTATTTTCTAGCTAATTTCATGTTCTGAAGTACTCTATGTAACAGAAATTAATCTATTGAAATACAAATGATTGAAGGAGTATATCTAAAAAATGGTAGGTTATAGAGACAAACAGCACGTTTTACTTATTTTAGAACAAGTACTAGATACCAAGATGTCCGCCAATTTTTAAAATTTGTTTTTAGTGGTATTAGTGCCAGATCTCTAGCCATTACTTTCTCTAAATTTGCAAAAATTAAATTGAATTTGGGTTGAATTATACTCTTAAAGTCACTACTTTTGAATATGATGTCTGATTAACAACACTTAAAATGCCATAAACAATACGTTAGAAACTATACAGCTACTGTTCATTGTTTATATATGTGAAACTCATTTGTAAACAAACTCATTTGTGAAAACATAATAGAATTGTTAAATGACAAATTTTTAGCATTTAGAGAAAGAATAACTAGTAGTGCTACAGAATGGCACAGACTTTCTCGAAGTAAAGTTTACTAATTTACTTGGTGGTGGACTAACTTGGTGGGCATTGAGGGGTATCCATGATATTAGTCAACATCTTAAAATCGTAGAGAGGGATCAAAGTTATCAGGGACAGGAGCTCGCGAATTACTCACGTGGCGTGCCCCGAGAGTCAATGACAAGATTCAAGAAAGGGCCAAGTTGAGTCAAGTTGGCAGGAGTGAGGAAACTTATGAGAGCGTTGTCAACTGGGCGCGACATTCCGGTTGGCACTTTTTAAAAGACGTTTGTTAATTCATATCAAAGTTTTAATGTCAAATTACGATTAAACATAAAAGGTATACAATTGAATAGTCATACAATAATTATTATTATTCGCCTTTAAAAGTTAAGAAAAACTAACACTGAAACTACCCGTCGAGTATCCGCGACATTGGTCCCGTTAAATCGAGGGAGAGTTTTCGGATGACTTTAAGCAAACTCAGAACTGCAGGATTGCTTGGTGTGTTAAATGTTCCTACTAAGTCACCTCACCACATTTTTAACTAAATCACTCCGAAATAAGTTTGTGAGCCATCAACTTGTGAAGTCACTAGTCTCCACTGATGTACAGTACTGGAAACATAAATTGATCGCGGCCGTCTGCGGCTAAGTTCAGCTTTTGCACGGCTTGGACAGCCCTTGTCATGACGAAACGTCGCAGGCGGAGCCTCACAAACCATCGTAGCCAATCTCAACGCAGGGGGGAGTGCCCTAACAAAATTACGTCGTACAAAATGGCGGGCGCCGCCAGTTCAGATGTGGAAGTATTTTCAAATGAAAAATACATGAAAGAAACACTTCAATGAACATGAAAGTAAATTCATTGAAATATATATGAACTCATAGCACTTAATCACTGTTAACACAATTCTTTTTTAAGAAATTGCATTGATGTCAGATAAAATAACACTAATTTTAGAACAATTACGTTCTTATAGATATTTAAATTCCAATATTCTTGTCCAACCGCAATTTATGAACTTTATCAAATGACCAGTTTACTACAGAATTTTGCGATAAGAAAAACGATTATAATTGCATATTTTCAATTGTTCATATGTATATTACATTTGCAAAAATGCAAAATACTGTCTTTCTCGAATCGTTAGGACTTCTAGGGAACCATTTCAATAAGGGAAAGTAAAATTCAAAGACCAGCTGTATATTTATCATTAAAGTAACAATTAAACTAGATATTAAGCAATTAATTTGCATCTCATGTCAAAATTGTTATTTTACTATCATCAAATCAGGGACAATTTGGGGACACTCCCCGGAAGGAATAGCGCACATTTCGGAATTGTTTATAAAATTGTTAATTGTTGCAAAATTGTTAATTCGCAGTTTTTGGTTCTGGGACATCAGAAAACCCTTCCCACTTTAGAATTGCAAAATTTGGAAATTGTTTATAAATTTTTAAATTTTACAAAAAAACGTATTGCTTTTTTAAAATTGCCTAAAAACGAGATGTAAAATGCCGCAATCTGATTAGCGCTTCCTTTCGTTTTCGAGATACGTAAGTGTTTATAAGAAATTAGCATGTCATGGCAACTATTTTTTTGGCAGTTCCCACGTTAAGCTTTTCTATAAGCCGTTTTGCAACGGCTTGCTTAGTTTCTCCGGCAAATACATTTGAAGTTCCTAACGGGGTGGAGGGGACAAGCTTCCACAACGCTTGCATTAATTGCCACGAAAATTGTTGCTGGTTAGATATTCCTGGTTTTCAGCTCCTTAATTTTTCATTTTATTCTAAATACTTTAAGTTCCATTTGTTTAACAATTACAGCATAAATTTTAAAATACTACTCGAGTCGGCTATCGAACAATCTTCAACTTGGAAGCAAGAAAGAGTCATCAATTGGCTTTCAGAAATACCTCCCGGTGAAAATTGCGTCCTTCCTCCACACGCTTCAAGGCGAAGTAGGCTGAGTTTGTAAGCATAAATCGTAACACTCGCTTTCCCTCGAGAAAGCCTTTATCCACCTTCTTAGGAAGCCAATTCTTTACATATAAAATTGTGGAAAATTTTTCAAATTAAATATACAAGAAAACAATAATTTTGCATTAATTGTCTTGACGTATAAATATTGACATTAAAGCTTCCAGCTCCTCAGTATTCACACGTTCCAAATACGAAATACATTGTTATAACATTCAAAATTTCATTCTAACCAGTAAGTCTGCTGCCTTTCGAAGCATATCGCATCAGTATGGAATATGCGAAAAAGTAATAATACTATTATAATATTGTAATGACATATGTTTATTTATGGACATGTGTAATTGAAGGAATGTGAACTTACGTATGCAGTTAAGTAAATTTCAATGAAGGTGCAAAGTTTGCAAATAAACATGTTTTTAAAATTCAATTATTCGAAGTTCAGAACAATTCCTAGACGCATTCTTTTCCATTCGACACTAACACGCCAATGATTTTTGACACTACCCTCTGAATCTAAGTGGATTGTTTGAGGTCATCGCTTATCGCGTCAAAATCATGGAAGTTTACACGTCTTCGAAATACGTATACGCCGAGGTCATCTTCATGAAACACAGAAAATCTCATATGAAAGAATCAGTCGTCATTTCAACAATGAAGCTACTACGACATAATAATCATAATATCCTCAATTTCGTTTACTTATTGTGTTCTTTGGAGCATGCTCCGTGTCTCTGAGTAGCAAACATTAACATAATCGTTAAAATTAAAAGTAACGATTTAGGATGAAGAAGTTCACATCTCCTTATAATTGTTTGTAGAAAGTCATATCAGGTTAGTATTATTGTCAATAAAATTGTAGTTTTATTTAATTTGAAATAATTGCTTGGATATTTTGGGGTTTAATTAAGAAAATATAGCTACCCGAAGTTGACGCTATGAAAAGTAAACATGTCGAGGTTTCCACTACGAGACGTATTTAGTCATCCCTATTCATTCGCTTAGTATACAGCAATCGCTTTCATTTATCATCGATCAAGTTACATAGGGTTTCTAATGTTTATATGATACCGGGTGTCCCAGCAAATATGGACCACCCCCATAACTTCTAAACGGTTCAGGGTATCGAGTTGCAGTTTTCGCTGAACAATGCAAAATCTTGGGGCAGGTAACAGGCTGGTAGAGGAATTCTCTATAATAGTTTTAGTTTTCGAGAAATTTAATCATCTTTGATTTTTTAAATTGAACTATATATTTTTTCATCAGCAATGTTATCATCATGAATATTGGAATAAAATGATTTATCATATGTTAGTATTTTAAGAGTAATTTGAGTATAAAATTAGATTTTTTGGCATCAGATTTTCAAGTAAACGGGTAGCCTTTGCAACAGTCGCCGTTTTGGGAAGGTGGCCTTCGCGACGTTGATACTGTTTTGTGAAGAGAGGAGTGTAAGAGAGATGACCGTGTAGGATGAAGGTGTAATTGCAGCAATTCATGATCTTGACATGAAAAACATATGAACAAACATCAATTTTAACGATCTGAATGAGAATTTTTTCCCAGTTGTTCATCTGAGTTGAACTTTTCTTCTTCTGAAATTCCAAATCAACGATAATCGAAAAAAACGAAATAAAAATATTGTAGCGAAAACGATAATAATAATAAAATTAATAATAATAATAATAATAATAATAATAATAACAATAATAATAATAATTATAAAGGTCATTTCTAAATTTACCGAACTCGAACTCAGTGCAAAAACAAACTATCACTTTAATATATGGGAGGCGAATGAATTCTTAAAGATTTTCGTTGTAATATCTTGATTAATTCATCAAATAATAGATAGGTAGACATTTTCTCTTATTATTCACAGTAACTTATCTTCCTATTTAAACACGTACTACCAGAAGAACAAAGTAATAAAAAACTTGAAATACTCTTGACAGTTCTATTAGTGTAACTACCAAACTTTACCAAAAATGCATATCTGCATTCGCTACTGTTCATTCTGATTAGTGAGTTTCTCATTTCATAGCGCCAAGTGCTGCCTCAAACTTGAAAATGCAGAAGACGGAAGTGTATAGTTTTCTTTTCCATTTAAGAACAGCAGTCGTATGGTTGCAAAGTGGACGAGTGATCATTTTAATTAAAAATGACATTTACCAACGAAGAGACGGTGGTTGGCTTCTTATTCAGTTTGAAAATGATATTTATTATTATTAACATCTTTATGCTACCATTTTTTTATATCGTTCTTTGGAACGATCAATGTTTTGAAATTTTAGTAGAAGGCAAGTTAAATCCAAATAAATAAATGGAAAATGTCTCCCATTCTGATTGTCAAAATTGGTATTTCTTAGTGTGATGTCTGTGCCATCACTAAGAATTACTGTAGTTATGCCTCTTATCCCCCACTGCCACCCCTCTCAGTCAAGACGCAACAGTCTAGACGTCGTGATGGCCACCTTCCCCAAAAGACGAGAGTTGCAACGATTACCCGTTTAATTCAAAATCACATGTCAGAAAGCCTAATTTTATACTCAAGTTACTATCAAAATATTAGCAAATGATACATTATTTTAATCCTCTTTTCATGGTCTATCCATTGCTGGTGATAAAAATATATAGTTCCATTTAAAAATCGAAGATGATTATATTTCTCGAAAATTAAAAATATTATAGATAATTTCTCTACGGCTCGTTACTTGCCCCATGATTCCTCATTATTCATCAAACACTTTATTTCGATATCCTGAACCGTTTAGAAGTTGTGGGGGTGGTCCATAGTTGGTGGGACCCCCTGTTTATGTAATAACATTAGAACTGCATTCTCACGGGCAGGAATTCGGGCTCTGTAATTATTCTTTTTTGCGGGTAACCTACTGTGTGGTGTGTGAAAGTGTATTTATTTATATATTTATTTTTACTTCCTCGTAAACATACGGAGTAACAAAAGTAATATTTAGAGAGGTATGTATGTAATGTTGCAGTAAATCGATGTCGAGAATTTAATGGAATTACACGTTTTGGGGACTTAAGTTGCCAAGAGAGTGTTGTTATTATATCAAAACGTCCGTCTCTCCGTCCATGTGTCCCCTGGTCTGTCTGTCTGTTTCTCTGTGAACACTAGTGTGTAAACTATTCGTAGAATTTTTGTCAAAACTAATTTTCCATTAACGATCTGGCCCGAATCGAGGCCCTGCGATTTTGAAAATAATTCTTTAAATTTTGGGGTAATTTAGTTGAAGTCCCTGGGAAGCATTTTCAAACTTTTCTTAAAAACGGCTCCAAAGTTTTTCGACCTACATATGTAACCACAGTCGAACATCCGCCAACGTCGGAACTCGAACTCTAGGGCCTCGCGGTCAGTAACGTTACAGGGAAAACTGTAACGATGCCACTGAGCTATCGCAACCTTTGCAACGTGTACTTAAAAACATTGTAAGTCTTTTTTCATACAAAGTTTTAATTTTTCAATTTTACAAATATTCAATTGTTTCATATTATTCGTGCGCATAGTAAATTTAACTTAAAGCTTCCTGCTTGAATCGTGTGTAACAAATCGGACAAATTGTATATTTGAAAAAATTATTACAATACAATTAATTAATTATTACAATTAATACAATGAAGATCTATTGAGTGACAAAATGATATTCCTCTAAAACTGAAAAATATACCGAAACGAATGTTCGCTATTCTGGCAGTTTTCTGTGTACTATTCGTTACTTCTGTGAACGTTGTCTGAAGAATACACTGCGTTAGACGAAAGATAATTATACATATTTCTTTCTTAATGTAATCTGCTCTTCATTATTACTCTTTCAAATCATCTCATGTCCACGTTTCTTAAAATATGAGTGTTTTTCGCAAAAGTTTGAGTTATATAGTGGCAATATATATATGTTTTCGAACACCACCAATACACATGCTGGAGATTTATTTCCAAGTGCAATCGTTTTAAATATTAAATTTTAAAATACGTTTTATTTAGAATTTTGTCTGAAATAAACAGTAGCTTTTGCGATTTTTCGAAAGAATTTTCTGGCATCAAGAACATTGTAATATTCAAAACACTACAGCAGTGACCTGCCCAAGGACAATATCGTAGCGTATTTGGTTGGGTGGCTTCTTCTTGTGCTGAAGATCTCGGGTTCAAATCCTAGCCTGCACTACTCATTTTTTATTCTGTACATTAGAGTATGTATCTGACAAATGACTTTGAAATCAGTTGTAGACGTGGAATTTTATATATCGTTTTGCTTTTCAATAATTATATATTTTTTTGTCTCTCAGCCGTGTCTCTGTCATTCCCTTAAGGTTTATTAGAAGAATGAAGTGTTAGTAGTATAAAAGTTGTAATATATTACGTAACCGTTACCAATAAAACAAGAAAATAAGACCGGTTTTTTATTGTTTGTATTGGTAGTCAGATGAATAGAAAGTGAATAACTGCGTCAATGGTAGGTGCTTTCTTCAATTAAATATTTTTGAGAATCGACTAATTACCAGCTGCACTGAAACCCTTATTTTCCGAAAGAAAGCTGTAACGGCTATTCAAGCCAGCAGTGTAATTTGTGTTATCCTAGCTGGGAAGCGATAACCGAGCAAGTGGCAACAGCTCAGGATTTGGCAACAGGGCATTGGACACAGGAGGCCTGTGGCCGCCGCTTGGCTCTTTAACACGAGGATGGTTTCTTCATTGTAGGGAAGAAAGTGAGAGAGAATTATGTGAGCTTATTGCACTCGTCGGTCACAAATCATGTGCGACCGCGCCATGTGTCTGCCTGAATTTTGACATTTGCAAACACGTTAGGAACGTATGTTAGCACGGTGTTTAAAAAATTTGTTCCTCAATGCTTCTGTGCGAAATTGGTTGTATTTTGATCTGTACGAGAATTCGTAAACGTGTTTTAAATTAAAAATTTCACAAAACAATATGAATATTGTCATCCATTTTTAACATGAATAAAGTAATATATTTACCCAACAGAAACTTGAATTATGAAGACAGAATATTAACAAAAGAATTGGGATCCCTTAGACCAGACTTTTGCATCAATCAAATGTCCAGTAATGAAAATAGGTCGGACATTTAAGCGGTAAATATTCTTATATTTGGTGCCCTCCCTGGCTACTAATCTGGTCACCCTAGAGGCGCCACTAGATCATAGCTACCTTAAAACACTAAGAAAGCAAATTCATTCACGTCTTAAATTCCCTAATATTCACTGATCACATATGATCCCGTAGGTCATATGTGGTCAGTTATGGGATTGAAAATAGAAAATACAGTTTGTCTAATAAAAAAATATTTAACATGAGAGGTCTGAGAGACCGAAGTTCAATTGACCCTGCGACTACGGCAACGTTGCTGAAATCTATGTTGCAAAGACTAGAGACAATAATCAAAGCAAATGGAATTCATACCCAGTATTAAATAACTTAATATGTTTTGTTCAACAGGTGTGTACGAAGACTTTTTAAGCTTACAAAAAACGGCGATTTTATTTTGTTTCCAAATATCAGAGAGTTGCTAACATTTTGAACTTTTGTAAGGGAATAAGAAGAGTATTCTTAATTTCTAAACTTGATATCTTTATTCTTTCTAACATATCGTTCGTATTAGATTCGTAGAAGTTTCTGCTAGAGTTTTCTAGTTGTTCGCAAGGCCGTCCTTTGGCCTATGCAACTGCCATGAGGCCCAACTTCAGACGGGGACATAGATAATTGAAATAAAATACAATAGGATCCCCGATATATTTATATTACACTCTTAAAGCCCATAAATATGTAATGGCATTTTTTTATTTTTACTGTTTAAATAGCTTCTTAAATATCGCAGGATTATTGATAAAAGTGATCAATTCCAAAAAATTGTGCTTTTGGATAAAAGGCATTTACAGGTATCTAAACCTTCCAAAAATCAGTGTACTGTTTTCGATTTTCATAGTATTGTAATGCTACATCTTCTATATTATTATCGTTTTAACATTAGTTTAATTTTTTGTTATTCAATTGGTCAATTTTCGCAAAAAAATTTGCAATTTTTTCAGTTGTGAGAAGACGCTAGAAAAATTCAAACTTTTGCAATTTTTTAAAATCCTGTAAACCGTGAAAATAGAACCTATGTCACTTTATAAGTGTATTTTGCTCTGTTATTACAATAAATTTAAAGAAAACATTTTGAACAAAACTTTTGAGAAAATTTCGAGAATGTCCTTGGGGCATGATCTAAAAACCCCCAAGTTTTAAAGAATGGTTTTCAAAATTACAAATCTTCAACTACAGATAGATAGATGTTTCTTCAATTTGAAAAAAATCATACGCATGGTGTAAGCGCTAGTAGTGTTCACAGACGGACAGACGGCGGGCGTTTCGCTTGCAATTTAGTTTTCGGTATCAAGGACCAACAAAATAGGAATTCTGGCTACA